>JAQIWI010003086.1:0-10791 GCA_034698825.1 Deuterosminthurus bicinctus
TGAGCCTTCCTGTCGGGATTCTCAGCCGATAGGACTGCAAGCAGGAGGAAGCTGGAGTGCTGATAAGGTTTGTTTTTGTCATCATCTCATCAAATCACGCAAGTTTCATTAAAATGTCTAGACAAAAGGACAGAGGGACAACTTCCTATTGTATAAGCCCATGTAATAGGAGGAAAATTTTGGAATTAATTAGTGCTGAAACGGCATAGTACAAGACAAACAAATAGTATTTTCATACCCATAAAGCACGAAGACTAGATTGATGTCAAGGAAGGTTATGTTTATTGTTGTTAAAAATGGCTCAATTAAATAGATCTATAAATTACAGTTTTCCGTTTTCGTTAGCTATGTTAAGTGAATACAATTTCCAAAAAAGTGCGTACTTGCTACTCAGCTCGGCGCATTGCATCCGCTCTAGAATTGACGGATGAATAAACAAGCCTAATTTGAATGACATTAGTAAACCCACTTGACACCTGGTGTCGACAAGACTACAATAATTCATTACATGACGTAACTTCCATCATTATCATTATGCACCAGAATTAAATTCAATAGTTAAACGAGTGCGAAAGCATGAACTCTGAAAACGTGTGGCTTGTGCTTGTCCAAATGTCAAAAACTTGAATATACAGGAAAAGTATTAGTTTTTAGCATTGAAATCATGGAGAGGACTAATGATTTGACATCACGAAATGCTAGACTTGTTTATGCGTCATAAGAAAAATGTGATGTGACGGCTTAGAAAAATTGTTGGAACTGCCAAAGATAATACATGTTTCTTTAGTATCTTTAGCTAATTAATCTAAAGTTTGGTTACTAATAGTTACAACTGAAACGGTCAAATAGAATTTCATGCGAACATTGTCGTCAATCTTAATGAGCCAACCCTTATTCAACTCCAGTTTTCCCTAAGCTGGTTTCACATGTACATGTACTCGATAGTATAACTATTTACATATAATGCTTCATCAACCATGAAGATGGCTCGAGCTAAATGAATACGAGAGTTTTTAATGACCTCCAAAAATACCATGAAAGCAAAAATGATAATGGCAATGTAGCCACACATGCACACATGGTTTTCCGCAATGGTTGGACGACCAGAAGACGAAATTGACTTGTACACTTTTTCGTCTTTAATTATTTTAATTGCTGGAGCTTATTGTGTGTATGTGAATATTTTCAAGGACGGCTCCGTATCGGTTCCAATGTCACAAATGACTCGGTGGTACAGCTGGAGCAAAAAACATGCCATTATGAAACTCTTCTCATGCTGTTTAATAAGCCGGTCGGCATTTGATTATTTAAAACGAGAGCTAATAAAAGCGGACTAGTGACAAATCTCACCTAATTGAATGTTTGTGTAGCATAACAATAAAATATGAGAGTGTGATGTGATGAAGATGATGGTATTGTGAGAAATTGTGGTTATTATTAGGTTACATATCTCATACAGAAAAGCTTCCCGGGCAGTCGTCATCACTTTGGCCCTGACTTGGATTAATTACCTCTCCTTTCAAGTGACTTGAAAGTCCTCTCTGTACCTTACAATGCCATCCTCTCCCCCTGTATGATCCATCGTCGTACATCGTAATGACTTTGTAATGAGTTTGCTGACGCAGCGATATGAACTTTTGCTAATGCTATTGTTATCCATCTCCAATGTATGATACTTTCTACAAGTCATTCACTCAATGCAAACACGCTGTATTTATTTTATAATAACAATAATGATCACGGTTGCGCCCTTACAGTGAGAGGGGGACGTGCTTCAAAGTTTTATAGTGGAGCAACGTGCAAAGCTGCTAGCTCGTTGTGTTTGCATATTATTCGTCCATTATTCCCCTCATGCAGTCACTATTTATTTACATTCACGAGACAGAGGAAACTAAGGCAAATAATAATACTGACAGTAATAATAGACCCCGTCAAGGATGAGAGTTACTTTATTCTTCTGAAGCCCCCGTCAGTTTTAGTTTACCTGTTGACCCAGCAAGAGACAAGATCTTGTTGGATGTGCACGCATATGCATGCGATTGCTTTTAAATCCTCTGTGAAGTGCATGTGGTTTATCGGGAGCGTTTTAGCTATATTTGGGAAGTGCAAGAATATTCCATGGCTGATAGCATCTTAAGTAATAACCAGAAAGATTATCCTGGACTGGGTTGATGGTCAAGAGTTTGTGACATACATGCCATTAAAGATTTACTACTCAGCTCAGCATGGAGTGAGTTGATATTGGGGAAGAAGAGGATTCATCCTTCTCAAAAGTATCTCTTCAGGAGTAATATGACTTGAGATTTTGTGGTCAGAGAACTTGAGTATCTTGTTGAGAACAGTCGTTGGTTGACCAAGAACGGGTTAAGACAGTTTGTAATTATTTTGCAGTGTATTGGTTCATGCATGCAGTTGAGCAAGAGGGTAATTTGGGACAGGCTGTAGTATAGTGCGTGTACATACTATTGACCATTTGACTTCCGACCATTTGAGGTGATCTGCAACAATAATGAGTATTCGAAGTATTGCTGGGGCTAGACTTCCGTCTTCGGTGAGTATTATTGTACTGCATTCGGCAAAGAAAAAACTCAGTGCATAGCTGTGAAATAGCCTTGGTTACCGGACTAGGTTGCCCTTAAAATGTGAAAGACTATGTTGGAGTGGCTTGGATTTTTATCAATTTTTATTTATTTATTTTAAATCAATTTTACCGTTGTTTGAAACCTTTTACCTCATATTTTAGCATACACTTGATTATTTGATTATTGTTACCTTTTAAATTTAATTAATACTTAACATTTATAGGCAAAATACAGGAGCCAAGAATCGAAATGCGAAGACTTTGACGACATTCTTGAGGCAGTAGGGTCAGAAAGCAAGTACCAACGGTGGTTCCTGTACTTTGTCTTGAGTCCAATAATTGCAGTGCAGCCATTTTTCACACTAAATGCAATATTCATGCTCAATGAGCCAGACCATTGGTGCCACGTACCAGGGAGAAATAATGTTACGTCGCTTGAAACATGGAAGAATTCAACCCTCCCTATGTTAGTAAAATTATAGTTACAATTGTAAAAATACGAAAATCAATTCGTAGAATCTGTGCTAACACAGGGAAAACGGTCCAGATGGTCTCCTCCGTCATAGTTCATGTTCGATGTTGAATATGACATCAGGTCAATCAATGAGTTGCCAATTTGGATATGAATATGACAAGAAGGATTATGAGCTGACGATTCCTTCCCAATTCGATTGGGTTTGTTCAAAGTCGCATTACGGAACTGATGCCCTTACACTGTATGCCGTTGGAAACGCATTTGGAACGATCATGTTTGGTCAAGCTGCCGACAAGTAAGGAAAACAAAGTTGCGCATTGGTAACAAGGTCGTTGTATTATGTAGTCTACAAATTCTTAATTAGCTTGATGTGTCAAACGATATTTACTGTGGATGTGTTTGTATGATGTAGATTCGGGAGGAAGCCGGTCTTCTTTATTACTCTTTTGATCAACCTCTTCTTTCGGCTTGTCAGTCTTTTTGTAGTGGACAACTTTATCTTGTTCCTAGCCCTTCAGTTCATAATTGGAACAGCATTCCCTCTCATGTACATTGCGCCCTGTCTCATTGCTGCCGAATCAAGTGGCAAAGGTTCGCCTTTGGAAGTGTTAATTGCTTTATTGAATGAAAGTGTTCAAGTATAACTTCTCAATTTGGTTCCATCTTGCAGATTACCGAGCCTGGATTTATTCTTTTACGTGGATGATATGGGTTGTTGGAATGGCAAGTTTACCTTTTCTTGCATGGTTGACGCGTTCATGGTTCTGGATGGGTCTTGTTACAACTGTGCCAGGAGTTCTGCTCTTATTGTACTACTGGTGGATCCCAGAGTCACCACGGTGGCTGGTCTCGCAAGGAAAAGTAGAAGAGGCTAAAGCTGTCATCAGAACCATAGCAAAGGCTAATGGAAGGTCGAATAAACTGAGTGACGTTCAGTTGGATGGGATGTTGAAAGCTTTGGTCATCAAACAGGACCAGTGTGACAAACGTACAGGAGTATGGACATTATTTTCGAGGCCAAGATTGACCAAGAATACCATCATGGTGACGATTTCTTGGTAGGCGCTGGGTATAACGTTCTGATGGAGACCATAAACTGAAATCATCATTTGAATTTGTAGGGGAATGAACAGTTTGATTTATTACGGTGTCACGCTTAACTCTTCAAACTTGAGTGGGAATCAATTCGTCAACTTTTTTATCCTTGCGATCATTGAAGTACCTGCTGGTTACCTGGGAGGAGTTTTTGCTGATAAGATTGGCCGAAGATGGACTCAAGTTATCTTCTTTTTTGCCTGCGGCCTGAGCTCATTCGGTGCTGGCATTGGAGCTATTTTCCCTCACATGTCTCTAGCTGTTGTTATACTGAACATTATTACGAAGTAAGTCTAACACAGGAAGTTGTCATTGTTCACAGCAACAAATGGATTTAACTCAGCATGACATTCCAACTTATTTTTATGCTTTCAGATTCTGTGTCACTTTGACTTTCCTCATAATTTACATGCAAGCTGCTGAAGTGTTTCCGACTCAGTTGAGGTCAACTGGAAGTGGTTTTGCGTCTACAATTGCCAGTGTCATGAGTGTTGGGGGACCGTACATGATATTTTTGGTATGTCCTCTCCAACGATGACAACAATAGTAATTTTTTCAATTTATGTTCCCTACATATTAATGGTATGTTGTTGTGCAACAGGGAAAAGTGAATGTGTCTTTGCCATACATGTTCATTGGAGTATTGTCAATAATTGGAACTCTGGCGTCAATGTTCCTACCGGAAACCCTCAATCATAAGTTACCTGAGACTGTTGATGAAGCTCAAGATTTTGGAAAAGACCAAAAGTTTTGGAGTTTTTGTCCTACTGAAAACAAACCCCAGAAGTCTTAAACTCCAGCAGTATTTTGTTTCTTTTGTAAAACCATTATTTTATGACTTCAAGGACCTAACCAATGTCTTGGTTTGCATGTTTTTCCTTAGTGAATAACCTGATATAGTTGTGCTTCTCTTCTCAATAAAACGCCCATCCTACCAACGATTTCAGTCTTTCAGCTGTCATTACTTTTCCGTGCGGCTTTTATGTTACGTACTAATTTCTACCGCATTGTTCGAGAAAAAAGCACTCGTCGTCGTGTGAACCCGTGATGGATTGGGCCTTTGCACCAAGCCTTTAGCCCGTCTGTTGAATCATATGAGGGCTGTCACATGGACTAGCAGGGGTGGATATATTTCCATGCAATACGACAGGAATTGGATTGAACTATAGGAATCCTACTGGACACTTGACAAGCTAAACCGAGCTGATTTACGATGGGTTCCAAGTGCCCCTTCCAAGTACCTACATAATAATTAGAAAATTACCCCAGCGTCTTTCAGTTACAAGAGGTTATCAACAATCGAATACTTTCAGCTCACCGAGAGTCGAGACAAGCACTACAATTGAAGCTGATTGGTTCACGAGCATTGCATACAGCGGACAGCAGCCAATAGAATACGCTAGGGAACTTGACGCCAAGAAAAGGACACCGGCTCTGAATCGATCCCTTGAACGTTTTAGTATGAGCAATGGCGTCAGTAGATCGAGTCCATGTAAGCAAGCAAAGGTTTCCAGGCCAGTCCAGCGTCATTTGGTTTTTGGAATATTTATGTTCACAACGTAGAAACTCTTTCCTGCCACTGGACTCTCTAAAATTAATCTCAGGTAATTTACATTATTTATTTAGCACAAATCTTCGTACATTTAAGATGTGTAGGAAATCCTATGTAAATGTGACTTCTATTGAGGTTTTAATACTTTTCCCAGTAAACGAAGTTGTTGGAGAGAGGATGGACGTGAAACCAGGAATCGGGGGTACACTAGTGTGGGTTTATAGGAAGCTTTTCATGCTTGACAAAGAGGTCCAAGCGCAAAAGGCCGAAGTACATTGTTTGAGGGAGGAATTCAGAAGCAATAAGGCTGCCGCCGACAATCGTGTGAATCAGCAAGCCATTGCTGTGCTCCATCAAACTCGAAATGAAAGCCACAATCTGCACAGCATGCTCACCCGAACAGTCCATGATTCCGAAGTCAAATTGAATAAAGAAATCTGCTTACTACGAGCAGAAGTTAACAAATTCCGAGGAATACTGGCAACGCACGGTAAATCAACTTCTGCGGGCTGGGTCAATTGTGGGGTATCCATGTAAGTTTTAGAGATTTTGATTTTTTAAGAGTTCTAAGAACGAAGTAACTGTTGAGACACATTTAAACTTAGGCAGCCAGAGCCCATCTCTATCGTGAGTCCTCCAAACTCCCCAGCTGGAGACTTGTCGGAAGCGATCCATGCTGTGTTCGTTGCATCGCCAGCTGTAGCCAATGCCGAAGCTGCTCCTACGGAACATTGGCGCAAGGCTACTATTAAATCGGGTAAGTTTTATACACCTTATGCCAGATAATTCAGAGTGACAGAATAGAACAGCCACCTAAATTTGAATCGTCTCTGCACTCACAGACCGTGTCAATTGCCCTTTGTGCGGGAAGAATTTGAGCAAGAGATATTTGCCCATACATATTCGGAAATATTGCCCGCAAAGGGAAATGATGAAATAATATGTGAGTCTTATGTTTTTGTACATGGGCTTGTTTGCCCTTCAGTTTTATGGAGATGAAAATTTTAAAAGATGTAAATCATGTGTAGATATAAATTAGTGATTCAATTATTGTGAATGAAGTATGGTCTTGTCTGAAGTTTCTCATCAAACATTTCTTAGAATTCATTATTTACAATGCAGTACTCATGTCACCGTCAATTTCTTATAAAAACAAATTATCTTCCCATTGTTGAAACGAAATTACAGCATATTTTTCTTGTCTTCTTTCCTTATCACAAAATAAATAATTTCACGCTCAATAATGATCTAATTACGTTGATTCCATCGTCTGGGAATACACGTCTATTCAGATTCATTTAGGTTCTTGATATCCTTTAAGGAAGGTTTTCCAGTTAGTTTCATATTCATAATCCATTCATTGCATGTCTCGATGACAACATGGCGAATGGACCATTTTAAACGAATTCGGTGTCAACTTATGTAAGTGACGTCAGCAGTTGAAATATTGTTGGTAATTTATTTTCCATTCCATGCTTGGGCATTTAAGGGTCGTTTAACAGACCACGACCTTTCCACGGGATCTTCAATGTACTCTCGGACATTGCTCTTTGCAGTCACGCATCGCCTTTTGGATATGTTCGTTGACTGACGTCTGACGTCAAATACTGTTGCAATCAGTACACGGAAATCGTGGTAGTTAATTTGTAATCAAAGTTATCTGTTACAGCATTGCATCTTTTACACTAATTACCGGCGTGCGCCATTCACTGTAACTTCGTAAGACGCGTTAGGAATCCCTACACAGGTCATGCCGTGTACAAACTATTTAAAAGACTGGGTAGGAAGTAGATTGTATCGTAATGTTGCGAAGATATTCGTGTGTGGATTATTTTGTCTACTACGTTCTGTCCATCTGTAATAACAACAACTTGCCGTGTAAAGTGTCAAGCTGTTCAGCGCCATTATCTTTGACTCCCTATAACTGATTAAAATGAGACCGCAACCACCATCCTTGGATTTGGGGTTGAATGAAGAAGTAATCAGCGAAAACGTGAGTTGTCCTTTAGGAATGAGGCTCTCAAGATATTTTTATTTGACTAACAAAGGTTGCGATAGAGATTGAATGTGAACACGTGGCGGTGAGAATAAACCACTTTCCTGTCCCAATGTAAAGCAATGGGACCCCTCAGAGGACGGTAATAGAAAATTCGTCCTTCCGGCTACAATTTTTACGTCCTGGCTAATAACTTTGACCGCTGATCAAGCTTGATCCCAAGCGTCTATAAGCCTAAGCTTGATCAACATTGTTAGCCTGTCACATCTGATGAATGGGAAGCGAGACTGCTGCGCAAAAACGTTGTTACAGAGTTAAGCAGATTTATATAATGGACCATCTCATTGTTGACAGTTTACATGAAACAGGTAGCAATTATCAGGACACGCACACAACCTAGGCAGAATGGAACATGCGGGTATTACGCAACTAATGCTGAACCCTCAATCAGGCTTATATAAATCTCATTCCACATCTCCAGTGGATACAGTCTGACAAGTTTAAACTGGAAAAGCAATAAAAGTGCAAATAACCCAGAGAATTCTATCTAACATTAGTTTCATTCCTATTGCGCCTATATTTACGCCAATATTGTTCCTGCATTGCCTTAAATTCATTCCACCTGAAAACCATTCCGCAAACACTTTATATGCTTTCAAAGGTAATGAAAATAATAACAAAGTGCATTCATAGTCATAATTGAATGTAGCCGGAATGTTACAACGGTCGCATTAGTGTTTACATGGTAGGATAGACATCTACACAGGCTGTGTACGTATCAGCAGTGAGCTGGGCTCTCAGCTCATTGCTTATAAATATAGCTCAAGTTCAAGCTCCTTTCATTTTGCTCTGCAGAATCCCGAAAGCATGGACCAAGCTGGTCAGAAAAAATGTGAAGATTTCGAAGATTTGTTGGAAATCGTTGGGTCAAAAGGAAAGTTCCAAAAGTGTTTTCTCTATGGGATACTCGGGCCAGTGTCTTTCTTTGCACCGCTGTTCATGTTCAACATCATATTTATGGTTTATGAGCCCGATCATTGGTGTCACGTGCCAGGAAGGAATAACCATACTGATCTGGTGACATGGAAGAACATGACTTTACCACAGTAAGCTCATTCTTAATGGCTTCAATATTTCTGGCAGTTTCTAGCACAAACACATGATTTCAGAGAGATCGGCCCGGATGGGAACCTTCGCTTTAGTCAGTGCAGCATGAACCAGGGTGAGAAGATTGTGGAGTGTCAACATGGATGGGACTACGATAGGCAGCAATATCGGGAAACCATGGTGACGGAATATAATTGGGTTTGCCGTCAAAGCCATTATGCAACAGATGCACTCACATTAGCAAGTATTGGAAATGCGCTAGGTACAATAATTCTCGGACAGGCTGCTGACAAGTGAGTAACTATTGGTCTTTATTCAACTAACTTCTGGTAAATCATGGAACCATAGCTTAATATTTGGTGCATATGTCTATATAGATTCGGCAGGAAGCCAATATTTTTCATTCTTTGCTTTGGCAACATTTTCTTCCGTTTGTCCAGCCTATTCACCGCCAACAATTTCAACGTTTTCCTCATACACCAACTACTACATGGCCTAGCATTCCCCCTCACTTACATCGTCTCCACGATGTTAGTTTGTGAGGTCAGCAGCAAAGGTGAGTCAAGTTCGACTAAACTTTCACATTACAAATAACATGCAATACTGTTCCTCATACTTATGCGACTTAATTCGTATAAACTAAATCGCAGATTATCGTGCATGGGTGTACTCATTCACGTGGCTAATGTGGATCTTGGGGTTCTCGCTGCTGCCACTCATCGCGTGGCTAACTCAGACGTGGTTCTACATGGGACTTGCAACGTCCATTCCTGGATTACTTCTCATGCTATTTGTTTGGGTTGTGCCGGAGTCCCCTCGCTGGCTGGTGTCTCAAGGGAGGTTATTGGAAGCTAAGGAAATTCTCGAGAGGATTGCCAAAAAGAATGGCCGAATAGATGCACTGAAGCAAAACGGGTGTGACTTGGACCTTGTATTGCATCAGATCTCCAAGAAAAGCGACCCACAAGATGGACTAGTGCTTTGCGTTTTCAAACTTTTTACCAAACCCGCATTGGCGAAGAATACTGTGATGATATCCCTCATGTGGTAAGTCATAAAAACTTTTCTGAAGCTCTGGTGGCAACAGCCAGTGACGCAACTGCTGATTCCCAGGGCAACGAACAACGTGGTAAATTACGGAATCACCCTCAGTACGAACTTGATTCCTGGCAATCAGTTCCTGAATTTCTTCATCGTTGCCGTCACAGAAGTACCTGCAGTGTCAGTTGGAGGGTATTTCGCTAACAAAATTGGACGAAGATGGACTCAAGTTTTGTTTTACTTCCTTTGTGCCATCTCATGCATGGGGGCAGCCTGTGGCACATGGCTGCTGAAGAACTACTACACGATAATTTGCAGCGCCGTACTCGTCAAGTAATACAAGTACCTCAATGATCTCAAGTTAGGGTCTTCATTGAGATATTTCGTGAATAATTCCAGATTTTCCATCACAGTCACTTTCTTAGTATTGTATATTCAAGTAATTGAGATCTTCCCGACACAACTGAGGTCAAGTGGAAGCGGTTTTGCATCTACTATTGGCAGCACCATGAATATTATGGCTCCGTATGCGGTTTTCCTTGTAAGCAAATCTCTTTATGCTTCCGTTATCATTTACATAGGATTGCATATCAAATCAGCTTGTCAAAATGCTGTTTTAATTGCAGGGAAAATTAAACCATGCTGCGCCATATGTGGTCCTAAGCGGTGTCGCAGTGGTTGGAGCAATTGCTGCGTCGTTTCTCCCTGAAACTCTGCATCAAAAACTACCCGAATCCATTGAAGAAGCCAGTCACTTGGGGAAACCAAGTAAAGATATCGAACTAACTACAAAAGAGAGACCAGCACATGATGCTGCGACATCCTAAAACACTGCAGGCGGCCACACGTTGGTGAAACCAGCAAATACTTTATTTGTACATGATGTTAAGTACAAAGCTAAATCAGTTTACCCTATTCTGTTGTGACAATTTAGTGTAAATGGC
>JAQIWI010003087.1:0-10788 GCA_034698825.1 Deuterosminthurus bicinctus
GTGTGTGTGTGTGTGTGTATGTGTGTGTGCTCGAGAGAATTAAAGGAAAGAAAGTGAAGCTTGGAAGCATCCGGTTATATGAGTGAGTGTTATGTGTTGAAGTGAGAGATATAATAATTGTGCTACACATACGCCTCTTTCCGGTTCCAATGTGCCCAAGCGATACAGTAGTCCATCCGAGAGCTTACGGCCCCAAAATTCCGAGTAGTTAGCAGCCGTCCAGTCGTAATTTCCTTGATTTACCGTGTCGATCAAGCTCGGGTCAATCATGCATGGATCCCTTTCACAGAGAAACTCTACTTGGGATGGATCGCTCGGTGATCGATCGCATTTGCTGCGAAATAATCAAACGTGAAAGCGAAGCTTCATTATCATTAGAAAGCTCTCGGTCTAATTAATGTAAAATCCTCTCATTAAAGAGAAACAATACTCCGCCCTCATCATCTCTTCCGTCTTCATGTCATGACACAAGGCCAATCTAATGGATTCTTAAGTAACCTAAAAACTTTTGTTGCTAATGGACACGACTATTATGATTATATGCTTGTGGCTGCACACACGCATTTATATGTATACATGTACGATAGATATATATCTATATACGTGGACGCAGCCAAAATCCCAGTCTTGGCTTGGCTTAGAAGAGTGTAAAGCACGAGCAAAGTAAATGGATCAAGCCTCAACAAAATGACTTGTCATCATAAATCATGACCAAACCTGAATGTGTATGCCATCATATGTATTTTGTACAGAGAAAAAATCCTCAATAAATACACCACTAATGGAACTTTATGTGCCGACATGCAGACGCAATAGTGTAGGAAATATTGTAAAAGCAACATGATCCTTCCTGATGAAATGCTTTAAATTCAAGCCACAATCCCATGTCACTCCATGAGGTCAACCCATTACATTGTTCTGCAAGACGAAGACGTACTAAGCAATTTCCCTTCCCCAAACAAACTCAAGGTCTATGTCTGTTTGCATATTTTTAATTTGATCGCAAACTCGCAAAGTGTTGCTTGCAGATTGCTCAGCATCACCATCATCCCTGCCTTCCGCTACATTTCCTCCCCATCATGTAATTCACCAGGCTACATCCTCAGCCTGGCAGGTGCTTCCGTGAGCAGACATAAGGCCATGTATGTGTGTGAGTTTACAAAGAGGCTCAGAAATACTTTAACCTTTTTTGTCCTAAATAGTAAGAGTCGTCAAAAGAGCACCATTTTGCTATTCGTACTATCCTGAAAAAAGTTGGGGTTTTATTTCATTAATCAGTGCATTTCGCTATTTTTGTTCACTTTTCTGGCCTCTACTTCCAAAAATAATGAGCCCACCTACATGTATGCTTCACTTATTCATTCATTAATGCATTTATTTATTTATCATTCTATAGTTTTTGAACCTAAGAATGAAAGTCTGGCTTTCTACTTTCTTTCTAAAGTTCTTTGCAAATAGTCCAGGAAATTTCCTACAAGTACTGCAACGGATTTGATACCTTTTTCCATTGCTTTTCTAAAACCTCTAGATATAATTCACATGTTAAACGGTACAAGTATCAATGAGCCACCCTGTATCTCCTGCTTTTGTTCTAAATGCCCCGATCTATTCATCCGTTTCCCCGAGTAAGTGAATTGTTCTAGTTTTCCTCAATTGGAATGTCCCAAAGACAGACGCACAATAAGAACTTGAAGCACTATAAGTATCCTATAGCCCGAGTGTTGTTGAGTAAAAAAAAAACAAGCCCGTTTCTCTTACATCCTCCGACAGGTGTAGAGAATTGCTAAATTTTTTTTCACAGCAAGAAAAAAGCAAATAGATACATACGGATATATTTTTCTCCCGCTCTATAACTCTCATCCATTCTTGCGAATGAGTCTGTTGTTGTATTGATCTGATAGTGTGAGCCTTGTATGTTTGACGATGTGTAGCCTTCCATGTTGCTTCTTCTGTTGGATTCTTCCTCCTCTTTCTCCAGCTGAAAACTGCACATTGGAATTTCTCATCCGTTCCCCTATGTCCTCGCGCCCAATCGATATTACTTGGTCGTATGTGTGTGCGTTATCAATAAAGTATTTTCCTCCTTGTGAATCCCAATGTCCCCATTGCTCTATTGTGCTATTAGGCACACGCACATGCCTCAATATCTCCACCTATTGCGTTTATATTCCTCATGCCATTATGTTTCCCTCAAATAGTACCCCGGCCATCTTACTCAAAAAGTACGACACAAATCACCCACATTTCCGCCACACGCACCCAAATCAATATGTGCACAAGATTGCAAAAACACGCTCCGGCACACGAGCTCCTTTAACTAATTAATGACCTTGGCGTTTGACAGGCGAGGGAGTGCGTGTGCTTGTGTAGTATAAAACTTACTAGTAGAACATTTAAGGATAACATGTTCATTCTTTCGTATGTCAGTGAAACAAGCTGCCAGAATGACCGCTCTAAACCACACACATATGATGTCATTATTAGAGGAGCGAACAATAAACTTACCACTGATTGCAGTTAATTTTAGTGGTCGCACCAAAGTCGAATGCTTGTCCATTGTAGTAGCACTCTGTGGGGAGCAAAGAGAAAGAATGAAAGGGAGATGATGACAAGTAGGGATGAAAACAATAATGGAAAGGAGATGAGACGTGAGAGACAAATGGCATCTTCCACTAGGAGGAGTCGCAGCCATGCGAATATTTAATTCATGTGGTAAACGGAGTAGATAGAAGCCAGTGTTATTTCAAATTACACACACACACAGGGTTCTATTTTAACTACAGGCACACATTTACAGGGACACACATACACACACTTACACACAAACACACACACGCATACATACACAAAGCATGAATATAAATTTCCAGAAAATCCAGCCACCTCCTTCTACAGTACACACTACATTGCGGAAACAGGAGGAGAATGCTAGGCTAATGTTTCAAACATAACGTGAGCCGCTCTGCGGTTATACCCGTCCACTGCTCACAGTCAGCTTCAGTTGTTCAACCCATTGAAATGACTCGGCAATTCAGGAGAAACTCATGCAGAAAGGAAGGAGGAAGACGGTGGCTTATGGGACATTATGACAATGTCGTCATTATTCTGATTATTCTGCCATGGAAACTTGGGAAACTTTGGCCTATTTTTAACGCCGCTTTGTCCTCCTCCTTCTCCTCCTCACATCACTCGGTAATCATAATTGCACTCAGAAAGTAAAAGTGCTCTTTGCATAGAATCAGTCCAAAGTTTTACATTACGCACTCACAACTTAACGCATTTAAACGCATTCCCACATTTGCCCACACACGCGCGCTACATTAAATTACACTGAAATACATACGAACACTTTTCCGAGTACGGAGACACACAGCCACTCAGACACACACACACATATTAAAAGGCATTAAAATGCATAGGCTCACACACAAGCTTGAAAGCCCATTGACATACATATACGCATTGGAAGAGATCGTGGGACAGAGCGAAACTTGGGTACACATCAATTCATTGTAGCTGCAAGGATGGAAATTAATAACAATGCGTATCCTATTTCCATTATAAGTAAGTTAAGCTTTAAGTAAAAGCGGCTTAAGGATTTTCCCGTCCATCCAGAGAGGTAAGAGGCATATTGAGCAGGATGATAGGAGCAGGAAGGAGAGGTTTGTGTAGTATGTGTATGTTTGTAAGCGAGAAACAAGGATGATGGAACACATGATATTCTACAATGTGAGCTCATCAATTTGCATCTCGATTATCATTATAAATATCCCAAAGGTAGGAGGAAAGGAGAGTTACATATCATAATAACCGTATGCAAATATAATGGAGACCTTTCCTTCGGTCCACGTGGCAAGCATGCAGCATTAGCTCGATAGAGAATAACAATGTGAAACTATACTCACTTGGCTTAAACAGCTCCTCTGGTCTCTCCGTAGGCCTTGAAATCCCCAAACAGAATTCCCAATAATCTGGACAACAATCCGGGTTGTCAGTCCGGTTACAGAAGCGGTCACAGTAGCACAATGTTCCTAAGATCGGCGTTGAACACTCATCCTGTCTTCCAGGACAGCATCCGCCTATCCTTCGTCGGCAGAAGTCGCCCTATAAACATGTTTTATTTTATGTATAGATTAAACCTTAGTAAATGTGAGAGATAAGGGCAGAGATTGCTACTGTAGTTCTCTTCATCATCATTCACACACAGCCGAGTCCACTAATGAGCACATAATTAAAGAAAATCTGAGTGACTTGATGTGAAAAGTTGGTGAAATAATAGCGCGGAAAAAGTTGTTGGGGACAATAGGTGCGGACTCTTTTCACTTGTCTTATCTTCTGGAGAAGTGGGACCTTTTCAGGCACTGGAGGAAGTGTGTATATATACAGAGACCGAGTCAATTAAAGGCACAAAAGTCAAGGCCTCGCACGTAGAAACCCACATGTGGACTTTATGTCCCAGGCTTCGCAAATGGCACTATAGGGCCTCCTGTAAAACTGCCTGTATGTACATACTCAACAAACTGGTGAGGCCTTAATGTGTCATAATGAGGCATCCCGAGTGTACATGAGGCCAAAATGTTGGCAAATATAATTTCTAATAACTGCAATACATGAGGCCTTTGTGTGTCATGTGAGGCCAGAATGTGGCCTTTATATGAGGCCCCCTCAAAGCCCGCAGTAGTCCTCACCCCTTCCCAGTTGAAAATTTTCATCCCGAGAAGACATCAAGTTATGAAGAATCATGGAAAAAATAAGAATACTGACCTGAATGTCGGAAAAGGGGCCCAATTGTGCGGATATGACGAGAATAAGTGATGCCAGAGCGAGACACAGGAAGGACATGTGATGTGTTTTCCAAAGCTTTCCTCTGTTGTAGCCAAGTCCACGTGGTGGGACGGAAGACGAAGATATTGAGGACTTCATTTGATCCGGCGTCCAGATTACGTCTCTTGGTATTTGTGTGTGGGGACGCCCGAGTAGATAAATGAGCCGACCTGGACAAGGAAATAGAGAGCAAGAGCCCTTAGTTCACTCCAAGTCTCCTTTGTTCACTTGGTCCACCACCGCCAGTACTATGACGCTTTTGTGGAGACTAATGTAATTGTAAAGCCAGCTTGACATGTGACAAGCTCGGAGCTTTTCCAATAATTCACTCCAACCAAACAAGGAGGCCCGACCAAGAGGCACAGCACTCGTACGCCGGACTATATTTAAGACAAAAATTAGATTTACCCCGGGATTTTATGATCCCCGGCACACTGTAAGGCCAGTTTAATCAGCGCGAGTGGGAAATAGGAAGTGACGGACAAGATCCTCCATCAAGATCAACACCCCAAATAGTTTTCCCACACACTAAAAGCTCGCTATATATTTCCATGTGCTGAGCATCATGAAGGAGATAAGAAGCCATGACAATTTGCATGGCTCTTTTCCTTGCGCACTCACTCACACACTCACTCTTTTGCTTTACCATCTCTGCACTCTCGTCCCCTCCAATCTATCCGCTCACGTTCCTCTATCCTAATGATGGATTAACTCCTGCACAAAAGCAAACTCTCTGCCCGAGTCAAGCATTCGCACACGGCGCTGGTCCACTTCTCATTACATGCGGACGTCGAGAGTCATCCTCATAATAATAATAATAATAATTGCCGGCTTGAAAGCAAGCTGACAACACGCAAAACCAAGTTGATAAGCTGAATAAATAGCCGTCAGCAGCTATAGGGCAGACGTAAAGTACTGGTCGGGAGTGACGCTCGAGAGACCCAGACCTTTCGTATGGCTTAGTTATTATGATGAGATAGAAAGGCGCTCCTTATGTCCATAATAATTGCGAGATATCTACCATTCTAAATCGCAGGTGGATATCTAACATATACGGTACGTAGAAGATCGCCATATTACGGTACACAAGAGCTGTACATTAATTGCATACTCACACGCGCAGTGATAAAAGCTACATTGTCACAGGTAATGGACAGTTGGAATCGTACAGGTATCGAGATTTTAACAATGTGTTGCTATCGATTCCAAATAATTACAATGGCGAATTCATGAGAAGCAGTGGCTATTACCTCATTTGTGAGCAATGCGAGTGCATGACAGCCGTTGAGCTGAGTTAGGTGTAACTAGATACGAGGGCTTAATTACAAGTGAAACTGTCGTCTGAGTTGAGTGAGGCTGTGTCGCCGTGCCATCGGAGTCAGTCGTCATATGTGCAAGGGGTAAGATTGCATATGGAACGGGGTAATAATCCAGCTACGGAGTATAACAGACATTATGCTAATCTCATTGTGTCTGCCTGTAATAATGCAAGGTACTATAGGAATCATATGCAGGGGATTTCCCTAGGATTCCATCATCTCATTTCCCCTTTGAGTGCACAGGGTGTGCCTGTATTAAATTTGGAGTTTCAAACTCTTAATAAAACTTTTAGAATATCCGAAAAAAGTAATCATTTTCTAGGTGAACAAATATTACAGGCCAATTTAATTTTCTTCATACAAACCGGTAGAGAGATATAAATATCCGTACATGTTATTCAGGTGAAGCCTATTTGGTTGATTTTCGTACAATTGAATTGGTAGGAAACGCTGTGGAAATCATTGTTACTTGCAACATGAATTCGTACATGGAAAAGTTTCAAAAGCCTCGTTGCATCACAATTATTTGATACAAAGAATTTTTGTTTTAAGTTTTTAGGTGTCACGATCTGGTGTACAAGATTTTGGAATACCCTGTATACATTGGCAATTTCCCACTTTTTTAATTTCCACTGTCTTTTTATGGTGCCCGCTGGAGCAGTAGGCACACATTCATCCATCCCTGTGCGCCTACATACGCATACTCGGCTCCATTGACATGCTACAGCAGACGGCAAAGAATTTTTTTTAATCTGCTGGTGGCAATTAAATGCTTACCATCTTGATGTGGTTTGCAAATTTTCTTTGCGCCTTTGCTGTCTTCCCGCCCATAGCAGAAATCCAGTAGAGCTGGCCATTTTGCCATTCTGCAGGCTGGAACATGAAGATGTGGATTGCATCATTGTGGAAATGCGGTCATTACATTTGAATAAGAATTGCGTCAGATCAGGTGCTTGGGTGCACACATTAGAAATTTAAAGCTACATGTTTCTGATTTGAGTGCCATTGAATCATTTAATGATTCATGTCGTCTGCCCTCGCGATACTTACGATTAGGTGGACAAGTAAAATAATAATAATTTGGGACTTTGTCCATACAATCCAGTTCAACTAATTATAGTGCTACGGCGCTTGCTTACATTTCTAACGTGAAAAAAATAAGGAATTCATTTAGCCCTGCACCACTTTTAGTGTCAACTGGACGGAATATATTGCAAAAAATATGTAATCTGAGTACTAAACTTTAGCTCAAACCTCGTGTAATCATCATAACAAATACATAAAAATGTACAGAAAAATAGAAAGAAAAAATTTACTGAAGAAAGTTGAGACTCGAAAGCTCCTTGCCAGCAGCCGAGCCCAGTACCAATCCTTCTATCCGAACACTAAGATAGATTCACTCTAAAGCGTCTAGCCCATCTGGTCCAGGGCCTGATGATTATTATGGCATGATTTCCTCGGGAAAGGCCTCATCCACAATTGTAATCAACAGGATTCTAATGTGCCCAAGCAATGGCACAGCCAAATAACTTTGTGTGTACGGTCTCTGTCAAGTATGCTTTCAGTTCATTAAGCTTTATTTTATAGGCTCATAGTAATGGAAATTAGATGAAATTCAATTAAATCTCCTACTCTACGCACTACGTCCAGTCTTATCTTAATCGGAATCGCTACAGTAAATATATCCCGCGGAGGACACATATCCCACAACGGAGGGGCTATAGAAGAGGACAGTCGAGAATTCTAATATGAGGAGGATTGCGCCCCGTTTAAAGTCATGCATTTGCTAATACTCCAGCAGGATTTCCATGGCTTATCATCATCGCTAGCATGATTAGATTAGAGCACGAGCCCTTCATACCCCGTGTCTGCTCTCTCTCTGCTCTTCCACCATCACCGTCCTCTCGATGACAAGCCAAAGGCCATCCAGATAAAGTTTCCCTTTTTTTTTAAAAAAAAAAGTCTTCAACTTCTTCATTCACCTCCCTTGTGGGTTTTGTGGGCCAGAAAGAAAGAAAGAGAAAAAAGGGACCAGAACAGGAGGAGATTTTGGCCGGAAGACGAGATTTTAGACAAAGTTTTCCCATCATCATAAGGGACGAGACAAATAATATGTGTGCAGAGAGAAATTCTCCTTCTTTTTCCTAACGTTCTCAGCATGTCTACCTTTTCCATGTTACCTGACAAATAAAAAATGCAAGATGTGACTTCAAGGAAATGTGCCGAGTCATTTCTTGAGTAAATATTAACTGGGAAAGGACATGTAGCATTATTGTTGGTACAGTGGAAAAAGTCAGTTGGAAATTCCATTAAATCACACAAACACACGCTCACACACTCCCCCAGAAGCTCACTCAGTTTACTTCGAAGCAAACTACAGGAATCCTCCATTACTCACAGACATGCCGACAATTCCCCATTTCCGCACACAGATACTCAATCTACATGAGCATGGGCTAAGCCTGTAGATCGGTAGCACAGGCTAATCTGTTATAATTGAGTTACGTTATGTATTTCCTCTGGCTTTGTGGCAGTAGAATGTGGATGACGGAAGAAGCCAAACTTGGCTTGCTTAGTGAAGCGGACGTAATTATAATCAACTAATGACTACGAGGGCATTTGATAGGAGCAATGAATGAATCACTTGTTAGAGCATCATCGCCATCAATTTCACACCCAACTTGTGTTATAGGTGTGTGCGTGTGATGATTATGTAAATATTTGCATTTAGCAGTAAACAGTTCACATGTGAGAATCTGGGTTGAGACTCGGCTCGCTCTTGCTCGTCTTTTATGTGCACATTTATAATGATGATCGGTTGGTTGTAGTAGTATAAGGAGCACCATTATTATTATTCCAATCATAATATTGTGAAGGGCTAATCAGTACAGTGCCGGGCTTTGTGTAGGCTGTGTAATTGGGCTTACTCAGTGTATGTGTCTTCTGGTGGTTGTTTTTGTTGTCGTGCGAGAATTGGGACAGATTGGGGTAAACACCAAAGCGAAGCCGCCATTCCGACGCAGTTTGAGTAAATATTTGCCGCTTCCAAAGGCATTCCATTCGGATCAAGTAATTGCTTTCATGTGTAGCATTAATAATGTACATGTATGGGGTGGAAAATGAATATGTGCACAGTTTTCGTTTCGCAGTCAATGTCCAAAACTTGGGAGCTGGAGATTACTGTTAGTTTGATTGAGTTACAGTATTGATTTTCAACAAGGCATTCCCGTTGATGAGCCGTCACACGGCTCCCTGAAACTCTGGGGAAAGAGGCTGCCATAGCTTTTGCCTGTAAAGACGGTTTCCCGAAATTCACATGTTGGGGGAAAATACAAAAATTAACTGCAACAAACATCAGTGACCTCCGAAAGAGCCTACAACTATGGGGGAATAGGCAGTGACATGTTTTACATTTCAACACATTTTCCACCAATTCACATGTTGGGAGAAACCAAAGAAATTCAGTAGTATTACACTACAGTGATATCCGCAAGAACCTGTACTCACTCAGAAGTTGATAAGCTCAAAGGAACATGCGCTAGTTAGTGTCCTTTGACTCTAACTTTCCTCCAGTTCACCAACTCCAAATTCCCCCAACTTTGCCACTTTCTCAACTCCAAACTTCCCTGTTCCTCAACTGGAACCTGAGCCCACCAACTGCACGACATTCCTGACTTCCCACACCTAACGACCCTAAGTTCCCCATTCTAAGAATAGTTTTGAAGTTACTGCAAACCTCCCACGTATCTTCAACTCTGAGTCTCCTCCAGTACCCCAACTTTAAGCTTAGTTCCAGAACTGCAAAAATGCGTTGTTTGCTCAACCCCTCACTTTCCGGTGCTCCCAAACTCTAAGCTTGCTTCATCAACTCCCAACATTCGAAGTAACTTCAACTACAAATTTCAATGTCCCTAAACTCTCAGCTTAGGTCATCAACTAAAAAAAGCCCTCACTTTCTCACAAAACATCCGTTCTTCCACTCTAAACTGAGTTTATGAACTCCCAGCATCCTCAAATATAAGTTTCACTCACGTCCGCAATCCTAAACGTGCCCACTTTCTCATCTCCAAACTGAGTTACACAACTCAAAACCCCACCAACTCTTACATCTCCCGGCAGACACTTTCCCCCAGCAGACTCATTACCCCCCGCAGACCCATTACCCTCAGCAATCCCGTTGAAGGACCCGTAACACGGGTCCCAGAAACTCTGGGGGAAGAGGCTTCCGAAGCTTTTGCCTTTAAAGACAGTTTCCCCCAATTCACATGTTGGGGAAAAACAAAAAAAAATAATTTTAAAATACAACGGTGAGCTCCGCAAGAGCCTGAAACTACGGGGAGATAGGCAATCAGTTTTTGCCTGTAAAGACGGTTTCCTCCAATTTACATGTCGCGGGAAAACAGGAAAGTTAATTGTACCAAACAACAATGTCCTCTGCAAGAACCTGAAACTATCGGGGAATGGGCAATCACAGGTTTTACATTTTAACATGCTTTCCCCCAATTCACATTCAGGGGTAAATCAAAAAAATTCAATAGTATCAAACTACAGTAACATTCGTAAGAGCTTGCACTCACTAAGAAGTTGATAAACTTGGAGGAATAGGCTCTAGTTAGAGTCCGTTGACTCTAACTTTTCTCCAGTT
>JAQIWI010003088.1:0-10787 GCA_034698825.1 Deuterosminthurus bicinctus
GCTCATTAACTACTGAAACTAGTTTAAATTTTTCAAGCCTACCATTACACAAAGGCGTTGCTGAAAGTAGTTCTAAATAACTGTATTTCCATCTTTTATAATTTTGCTACTGAAAACTTCAATTTTTAGGTCTTATACCGCTGATTTCATCGTAATATCAAGTATCGTCAGCTTCTTAGGGAAATTTTGAGAAAAAAGTGGGTGATTATTTTGAATTTTAGTCAAGCTATACTTACCAAAACTTAACAACAAGCCAAGCTGGTTATATCTGCACTAGGAAGCTTCATTAGTGAGCATTAAACACTAGTTATCATAAGTGCAATTAAGATTCCTTAATGACAGACGATCGATGTGTGTTTTGCACGTAAATTTCCTCAGCTTTTGAAACTAGTTATTCAATATCAACAATACATTGTTCACTGGAGCAGTTCCTGTGGCGAGACACACGGAAAATAATTCTCGAAAACACGAAAACAGGATGGAGTGTACAGGATGGAGTGAGGGATTGCAAATGTCAGAAAAATCGGCCAAATTATAGGCATATCCCGTCCGCTTGGAAATTTCTGTAAAATAAGTTATCATTGATTCGTCTTTATTTGGATTAGTTGAAATTATTCTTGTAGGACAAAGGAACGGACTAACAGTCACATTATTGCGGCGTTACATTTATATTATTGCATCAGCTTGTAACAACTCACATGAACATCCTGTTTTAATTACAAAAATTTGTTATTTAATTAATTTAAACGTAAACTGGGACATAATCCATGGCTCGTTCCCTCATACACTACTTAGCTGGTACCAATTTAAAGTAAATCCTCAGATTCTTGGGTGGCAATCAAGGTGCTTGGTTGGAACTAGTTCGGGCATGGAACAACGTTTTAAAAACTGCCAGTTCTAAAAATGAAACAGCATCATTATTGTCACAAGATGATGAAAGGTCAAATGGAGACAAATCTAGGACATTCCACGATCGTTGTGAAAAACTCACCACGAAACATGCTCTGCCCGCCCTCAATAATGGTCACCTTCAAATTTCGCACATGACGAACTGGAATATTTTCTGTCAATTCAACATCCCAACTCTGAAATAGACTGGCACTGGCATTCTCATACCCGACCTTCACCTCGGTCAAGTCTGAAAAAAATGTGACAGCATTTTGTCAATTGGTTGACTTTCGAGCTCAAAACTATTAACTCACTCTTGGCATTAAAGATAGAGGGTCGAACTGGAACAATGGATGGAATGTCGGCTGTAGTAACGGGTTCATCTTCTGAGGGATGATTAACTCTAAAAGATTTTGACAGAAAGCCAATAATTACTCTATACGGGATTGCACTGGAAAGCTCTACAGGATCTTCAACTTTGCAAGAAATTTCCGGTTTGTTCATCAATAAACTTGTTCAGCAAATTGACGAATATTTCCCCCCGGATCCATCGGACCCTACTCACTGGCCTTTGGACAATTTGGATCACAACAAGTCCAGCGAGCTAATCTCGGGTTCAAATGGAATTTCCCAGCCGCTTAACTCCTCGCTGCTTGGAAGAGCATCACGAACAAAATTTCTACTTCACCGTCGTTTGTGGAAAAGAAGAGTCTTAAACCAGAAGATTTCTGGGATTTCTACTAGCAAGAAAACGTCGGCTGGATAGCATATATAACGACAATCATTATAAACATAATAGCTGTACCAGCGAGTGCAGCTCACGTTGAGCAAATATATAGTTTTTACACTTCTACAAGGACACTGCGGAGATAAATCCTGGATGTTAAAACGGTGGAAGCAATTATCCGTCTCAAGGTCAATGGCACATCAGCCGTACGAGTGCGTCAAGGGCAGATCAGATGATGCTAACGAGCAGCCTGATGTGTCCACTGCATGCCAACCGGATACTGGAATTTCAAGTCCTGATGAGCACTAAATGGAAGTCGTAGACGAGCCATTCGGAAGTTCGGAGTATACTTCAGCCTCTGAATCCGAGGAGCAGATAGATTATTGTCGCAACTGATTATAACGAAGATGAAGATGATGATGGAATTGCTGCACCAATTTTAATAAAGTTTTATTTAAATATGATTTAAACCAAACTAATATATCATTTATAGTGGTTAATAGCATTAATAATATGTATGATTAATTAAAATACATTTACTTAATAATTAATAATAATTAATTTTCAGTACAAACTCCACAAAATTAGCACATAATTCCTTCAAAAGTCATCGCAAAATGAACACAAAAATCAGCTTTGAACTAATGAATTCTTGGCATCAAATATCACACCAACATCTGATGGGCGTAGTAAAGTTTGCGGCAGAGGATTTTTTATAGGCCAGCGGCCGAACATTTGTTTTCTTTGTTAATGTTTGTAAGCAAGCAAGCAAAATAAACAACAGACGGTTGCCATGGTAGTACCTCAATGGGCCAGCCGCCAAAGATTTTGTCCGGGTCAGTGGCCTAGGCTCTTCTCACTCCAGCAATGCTTGCAGTACTTTCCCACACAGCTTCCAGTATTTTTCGGGAATTTCTGTAGTTTTTCTTATATATGCTAACAATGTTCTCCAGACCTTTTATCCAGGAAGTTTACGCGAACATTTCACCAGGTCGCCTCCCAAGACATTTCTGCAGGGAGTTAAGGCCTTTTTTCATAGACGACAAATTTTGTGATTAAATTAAAAATTAAAAAACTAAAATTAAACTAAAATTAAAAAATCAATCAAAATTCTAAAATAAATAAAATTTAAACAAATTTACACAGTAAAAATTGCTATTATAATCATTTTAACACGATAAAAATCCGTGCCTGCAAATTAAATAATGACAACAAGTTGAAATAAAATTAGAAAAACGCGTTCTTTGACACTCTCAGACGCTATTGCTACCAAGCTAAAAACTTCTTCGGCCACGTTCAAGCTGCTTAGTTGGTATCAAGTTTAGCACGCATTAACGTAGTTAATGCTGACAGACCTCCAATATCTAAAAATGAAGCAGCATTATTATTCATTGCTGCAAATAATAATGATAAAAAATTCAGAAAAATCTGCATTTTTATATCAAACTTACCACGGAAAGATTTTTGAAATCCTTCATAGATGACTTTCAAATTCCGTATATGACGAAATGGTATTTGTTCAGTCACTTGAATAGCCCAAGTCTGCTTAAAGTTGTAGTTGGAAGGCACCCCACCATCCCAAATCTTGATCTCTTTCAAGTCTGAAAGAAAGAATTGGATACAGCATTCAATTTCAAATTCATATTTAATTTTAAATTTATATTTAATTTATGTTTAAAGTATTTAATTTATTTTATTGCTCACTTTTGGCATTGAGGACGGACGGGCGACTAGGAACGATTGGCGGACTACTAGAACAATCTTCCTTCTCCCCCGTCTTACTTATACTACACAGCAACTCGGCTTCCTTACCGGTGATTCCACACAAAAAAGCGTCAATGACAAAGGGGTGGCAAGAGTTAAAACATTCCAAGTACTCGACTGCATTCAAGTGCGAAAAGATACTGCTCATGTTGTTGTATTCCCAACCTGAAATGTTCACTTTGTTTATTCTTGGATAGACTTTGCTCAATAACTTGAAATGCTGAGAAGAATATCGTCCACGGTAGTCTTCAATTTCAATTTCAAGAGGCAGCTGGTACTGCTCAAGCTCATAAGGCTCTAGGCCTGGACTGTGTTCATCTCCCTCCTCCTCATCATCCCCTTCCTCTTCTAAGGCACAAAGTCGAAGGTACTCCAATTTTGGACAAAGTTTCCTCAAATCCCTCCAGACAGCTAATTCTCTTCCAAACGGCAGACTTGAGCCCACATAGAGGCACAGCAGTCCAAGATTTGGCAATTTAATCTCCTCCCTGGTCGTCTTGAGTAAGTCGTAGAGCACAGAAGTTTTAATTCCAAGCTCTACCAAAGTTTCCATACTATTCCGCACCATTGAAAATGGAATTCCTTGAGGAAGTTGGCACATCTCACTGGAGTCCAACTGGAGTCGGTGGAGCCCAGAAAGAGAGGAAAAGATCTGAAGCTCGTCATCATCCATCTCAATATTATATTCCATGAAATCCCAGCCCTTGATTTTGGACATGATGAAAGGGTCCACTTGATAGTCCGATGATGATGGGAACCACATGGTGCCCGTGACCTCTTGTATGTTGGGTGCGACGTGCAAGAGAAATTGCTCCACAGAGGAATTCTCCAGATCCCTGTAAACGTCACGTACAACGTGGAGGACTTTGAGGTTGGGAAAGATGTCGTTACAGCCTTGAATATAAAAGCAGTGTTCATCTCGGCCGACTGTAAGCTTTTGAATTGAGTGACTTGTTGAGGAAATGAGCTCCTGGAAGAGCACAGCATCATTAATTGAAAAAAAAACCTCCGAATAGCAGCATATGCCCAGGTCCAAGTATAGGTACTTCCAACCAGCGGACGAGAACACAGGAGCCAACTTCCCTTTTTCTTCCTTCAGCTTTCGCATTGTTTTCTTACTATGAGGAATTGTTTGATTTGGTGAGGAAATAAACGCATTTTCCAAATATTCTTCATCATCATCATCACTGGTAGACTTGTTATTCTTAGACTTCAAGCGAATGTGGAGTCCATTGGCCATTTGCAATAAGTTGGTGGAGGCGATGGCCAGATTCAGTGCTAGGACATCTTCCGGGAAGTTTCTAATGTGCACGTAGCACTCTCGCCTTTGCTTCAGAATGTCTCGTGCAACTGTCTTCCAGCTTCGACACACGACCGAACAAGAGAGTAAGTTTGGGACGGAGAGATCTTTAAAAATCATGTCCAGCATCTGCAATGAATCATTAAATATTATATTTATTTAAATATTTTGTGCGAAAATGAATACCTCTGGTGGTATGTGGTCCGGGTAGGTGGAACTGGAAGGAAGGCTTGAACATGTGGGCAGCTCGCCAGCACCGATTTCAGCGTCTTGTTCGTCGACGACCTCCATCATCTCTTCTTGTCCATGTGCCATCATGCTCTCAACTTGGTTGGGTAGCCACTGAAGTGGACTGGAAATTTCAAAGCAATAAATTAATTAAGAAATGGTCTAAAATGGCATGAAATCTAGTTTTTGAAAGTTTCTATTTGCCCCCATCAGATTTCCCACAATAAATTAAATAAGATAAAATTGAAATTGACTTACTAAGTGAGTAGTCCTCGAGTCCTTCGGCCAATAATCTTGGCTACAAGAATGGCGCCGAGTTGGAGGGCTGTAATTCTTGTCCAAAATCTCATAATCATGAATAACGTCCGTTCTGAGCTGCCAAAGAAGGTGAAAAATATGTGGAGAAATTTTGAATTTCAAGCCCAACCCAAAAATGTGCCAAAGGGTTCCCCCTTTGTTAACTAAAAAGTTTCCGTGTTAAATTCTATAATTGTCACTACGATGAGCCCTTGAAAAGGCCATGCAAGGTCTGTAGTATTATTGTGCACTGAGTAATAACGTATAGCTTGCTTGCTCCGTAGAAATAAACCGTGAGTTTGTGTCGTTTTTTAAGGAACAAAATTATACATCCGCATTCATCAAAAGCTCACAGGGATCTAAAATATTATAAGGCCATTGGCCAACACATCATAATTTTGTATTTTTACATCAGCCAATTGTTTTATAATTGTAACTTGGCCGCATCCGTCGCTGGCGGCAACTATCAGGTCGAGCTTGTCTCATGAAAGTTCCTGCGTGACACACTTTAAATTTACTTTTGATGGATTCTCTTCATGCACATTGCACATTCACAGCCAGAATGGCGAGAGTGGTGCGGGGACAAACGAGAATATCATATGGAGCCGATATGATGGAGTGTTCACTTGAGTCCTGGGAGGCCCTTAATTGGAGGCATTTAATCGGTGGTGGAGACTGAAGTTACCTTGGTGAACTCTTAGTGGTGAAGCAAGATTGTTCATCACTTCGTTAATTGGGAGCGAGCAAGTGTGAAGGTTGTGTGAGAAAAATATTGTCATTAGTATGTTCAGTCTCAATGGGACAAGCCAACCACTGAAAATGATTATTCCTATTATAAGTTACGACAAAAAAATCAAAACAGAGGTAGAAGTTATCAAGTTTAATGTGGTGATTAGTTTGAATTTTAGTCAAGCAATACTCACTAAAAATTAATTACAAGCTTATGCTGGTTATATCTACGCTAGGAAGCTTCATTAGTAAATATTAAACACGAGTAACCATAAGTGCAATCAAGGTGCTTCGTTGGAACAAGTTCGGGCATGGAACAACGTTTTAAAAACTGCCAGTTCTAAAAATTAAACAGCATCATTATTGTCACAAGATGATGAAAGGTAAAATGGAGACAAATCAGGGACATTCCACGATCATTGTGAAAAACTCACCACGAAACATGCTCTGCCCGCCCTCAATAATGGTCACCTTCAATTTTCGCACATGACGAACTGGAATATTTTCTGTCAATTCAACAACCCAACTCTGAGTTATACTAGGATCACCATAACCGACCTTCACCTCGGCCAAGTCTGAAACAAATGTGACAGCATTTTGTCAATTGGTTGACTTTGGAGCTCAAAACTTAAAATTAACTCACTCTTGGCATTAAAAATGGACGGCCGAACTGGAACAATAGCTGGAATGTCGGCTGTAGTACCATCATCCCTGCTTTCACGTCCACTCAACAGCAACTCCACTTCTTCAACGTGAATCCCGCACAAAAGCGCGTCAGTGCGAGCGGCATTTGCGTCATCATGCGCATACTGAAATTGCTTGAGTGACTGCAACTGCGAGAAGATACTGCTCAGGTCGTAAACATTACCGAACCAGGCCTCAACGTCAACCTCTGTAATATTCGGGTAGACTTTGTTCAGAAACCGAAAATGTTGATCAGAATATCGTCCATTCTTTCCGTAGCAATCAAATATGATTTCAAGAGGCAACTGGTACGACTCGTCTTGGTCGTAAGGCGTTGGCTTCGGAAACTCCTCCTCCTCCATCTCATCGTATTCTTCGTAATCGCCCAAGCTAAGCTTATCCAACTTTGGACAAAGTTTTCTCAACTCGTTCCAGAGCGTTAATTCCCTTCGGATCGGCTCAGATTCACCCACCAAGAGATTCAATTGACGAAGCTTTGGGAACTTGGCCTCCCTGTTCTTCGCACACAAGTTGTAGAGCACTGCAGTTTCTACGGAAAGGTCTTCCAACGTTTCCATACTTTTTTGAACCATTGACATTTGAATGTCATCTGGAATGGTCAACGCATCTTGGAGTGCCAATCCATGAAGTTGGGAGATGGAGCCAAAAATTTCGTGGGAGGGGCCCATATAATCATAGAAATCCAGATTTTTTACTCGAGTCATAACAAAAGGATCCACTTCATAGTTTGTATTTACGCTCCATGCCGAGCCGGTGATTTCTTGTAGGTTTGGAGCCAATGGGACGACGAATTGCTCCATATAAGAATTCTTGAGTTCAAGCTCATACTGGGAGTCAATATGGAGAACTTTGAGCTCTGTAAAGACCTCGTGACAGCCAAGAATAAACAAGCAGTCCTCATCGTCGCTGACCGATAGCTTCTCCAGCGATTCGTTTGTTGTGGAAATGAGTTGTTGCAAGAGCAAAGCATCATTCATGGACAAACGATCCTCCCAACCATCAGGAGCCCCCAACTGGAGCGTCAAGTACTTCCAGCCAGTAGACGAGAGCAAGTCGGCGTATTTCGCATTTTGTTCCTTCAACTTAGTTTTCTTACACTGGCAGATGGTTAGATGGCGTGAAGAAAAAAAGAGATCTTTCCAATCTTTGGCATCATCATCATCATTACAGGTAGAGTTGGTGTGTTGAGGTTGCAAGTCAAAATGGAGTCCATTTACCATTTCCAGTAAGTTTGTGGAGGCGATGGACAAATTTAGGGCTTGGAAATCTAGCTGGAAGTTTCTTATGTGAACGTAACATTCACGATTACTCTTGAGAATGTCTCGTGCCACTGGTTTCCAGTTTCGGCAAACGACCGAGCAAGACAGTAAATCTGGGACGGAGAGGTCTTGGAAAATCTTGTTTAGAATCTGCGCATTAGAAAATTGCAATGTGTTTAGTAACGACTCTGATTAATTGTTAATAATTCTTAATTATTAATTTTTAATTATTATTTATTTATAAATTGAATAACTGATTATAATAATTCTTATTAATAGTAATATTTATCTATCAACTTTGAAAAAATAACCAATAACAACACGGACGACGGGCACACTAGTATTTATAATAAAGTAAAACAGTGAAAATTAGTACCTCTGGTGGGGCTTGATCCTGGTGGCCGAAGCTGGAACAAACAGTTGGACCCATAACAAAAATCAATTCAAATTTGACCCAAAATTCCGCTCAAAAACTCCACAATAGTAGCACAAAATTCCCCAAAAAATCATCACAAAAATCAGCTTTGAATTAATGAATTCTTGGTGTAAAAAATCTCAACAAATGCTGATGGGCGTAAAGTTGGCGGCGGTCGAGGATTTTTTTATGGCCAGCGGGAGACCATTTTATTGCTTTGTTTATGTTTATAAAAAAGCAAAATCAACAACTGGCGGTTGCCATAGCAACACCTTATTGGACCAATTGTAGCTGATGTTAAAAATTAAAAAATTAAATTAAAAATTAAATTAAAATTAAAATTTCAATCAAAATTAATTGAAAACTAAATAAAATTTAAGCAAATTTATACCGAATAAATCGTTAAAATCATTTTAATAATATAAAAATCCGTACCTGCAAATTAAATATAGAAAACAAGTCGAAATAAAATTAGAAAAGCGCGTCCTATGACACTCCCTCAGACGCTATTGGTGCCAAAACTAAAAAGGCTTTGGTAATTTTCAAGCTGCTTAGTTGGAGTCAAGTTTAGCACGCAGTAAAGTAGTTAAGGCTGCCAGACCTCCAATATCTAAAAATGAAGCAGCATTAATATTTATTGTTGCAAATAATAATAATAATATAAAATAGAGAAAAATCGGCATTTTCATATCAAACTTACCACAAAAACATTTTTCAAACCCTTCATAGATGACCTTCAAATTCCGCACATGTCGAAATGGTATATGTTCAGTCACTTGAACAGCCCAAGTCTGCTTAAAGTCATAGTTGGAAGGCAACCCACCATCACAAATTTTGATCTCTTTCAAGTCTGAAAGAAACAATTGGATACAGCATTTAATTTCAAATTCATATTTAATTTTAAATTTGTATTTAATTTTTTTTTATTTTACTACTCACTTTTGGCATCGAAGACGGACGGACGAATAGGAACAATTGGTGGAACATTGGAAAAATCTTCCGTCTTCCCCGTCTTACTGATACTGCACAGCAACTCGGCTTCCTTAGCGGTGATTCCACACAAAAAAGCGTCAATGACAAGGGGGCGGCAAGAGTTAAAACATTCCAAGTACTCGACTGAATTAAAGAGCGAAAAGATAATGCTCATGTTGTCGTATTCCCAACTTGAAATCTTCACTTTGTTTATTCTTGGATAGACTTCGCTCAAGAACTTGAAATGTTTAGGAGAAAATCGTCCATTGTAGTCTTCAAATTCAATTTGAAGAGGCAGCTGGTACTGCTAAAGCTCATAAGGCGTTAGGCCTGGACTGTGTTCATCTTCCTCCTCCGCCTCCTCTACATCCTCCTTCTCCTCTTCTTCATCTTCATCCTCCTCCTCTTCGTCATCCTCCTCCTCCTCTTCTTCATCCTCCTCCTCCCCCTTTTCTTCGGCATAAAGTCGAAGGTGCTCCAAATTTGGACATAGTTTCCTCAAGTCCTTCCAGACAGCGAATTCTCTTCCCAACGACAGACTTGAGTCCCGATAGAGGATCAGCCGTCCAAGATTTGGTAACTTAACTACCTCCCTGCTGGTCGTCTTGAGTAAGTTGTAGAGCACGCAAGTTTTAATTCCAAGCTCTACCAAAGTTTCCAAATTATTCCGCACCACTGAAAATTGAATTCCTTGAGGAATTTGATGCGTCTCACAGGAGTCCAACTGGAGTCGGTGGAGCCCAGAAAGAGAGGAAAAGGTCTGGGACTCGTCATTCGTTTGAAAATTATATTCTATGAAATCCCAGCACTTGATTTTGGACATGATGAAAGGGTCAACCTGATAGTACGAATATGCGTACCACATCGAGCCCGTCATATCTTGTATGTTGGGTGCGAAGTGCCGGCGAAATTGCTGCACAGAGGAATGCTCCAGACCTTTGTAATGTTCATCCTCAACGTGTAGGACTTTGAGGTTGGGAAAGATTTTGTTGTTACAGCCTTGAATAAAAAAGCAGTCCTCATCTCTGCCGACTGTTAGCTTTTGAATTGATTGACATGTTGAGAAATGAGCTCTTGCAAGAGCAAAGCATCAGCCTTGGACAAAAAATGCTCCCCCAGCTGGAAGTTTAGGTACTTCCAGCCAGTAGAGAACAAAGGAGCTAACTTTTCCTTTTCTTCCTTTAACTTTTGCATTGTTTTCTCACTCTGAGGAATTGTTTGATTCGGTGAGGAAAAGATCGCCTTTTTCCAGTATTTGTCGTCGTCATCATCATCATCATTACTGGTAGAGTTGTTATTTTTAGGCTGCAAGCGAATGTGGAGTCCATTGGTCATTTGCAATAAGTTGGTGGAGGCAATGGCCAAGTTCAGGGCTTGGACATCTTCCTGGAAGTTTCTCATGTACACGTAGCACTCTCGTATTTTTTTCAGAATGTCTCGTGCAACTGTCTTCCAGCTTCGGCACACGACCGAACAAGAGAGTAAGTCTGGGACGGAGAGATC
>JAQIWI010003089.1:0-10787 GCA_034698825.1 Deuterosminthurus bicinctus
TTGATCCTGAAAAAATTAGCTTGAGTTTGTACAACAAAATTGAATTAGTTTTCTACAGTGTCGCTAAAGAACTTAACTAAAGAATTATTGATGCGCAGAGAAACTCGTTCCATCTTCAATACTTCCTCTGCTGTCCCTCTTCCTCAGAATCGTCTGGCTTAAATTAGTTAAGGGTAAACAATGACATTTCAAGCAGATATGCACCGTTTATACAGATTCCTTTGGTGGTCACAACGAGTTTTATTTTGAATTTCTTGCCTCATGGGATTATCAGAGACAATTTATGAAAGAGGTCCAAGTCACCAGACCATGGCTTGTAATTGCAATTGCAATGTCATTAATTTATCTTTGGCCTCAACCTTTATCAGGGTTTTAGAATCTTCTTTGAGCAGAACTGCCAATTAAAATCATGCTGACACAACCAAAATTTACTGCTAACGACTTTATTATGGAATTCTACATGGAAATCGTTGAGGCTGATAAGTTTTGAGCTGCAGAAATGAGCATAAACTTCATGTGCACTGATGTATGCAAGTGATAACAGCCATGAACATCATGAAGATGAATTTCGTTTAATTGGGAGGAAAGAAATTGTGCGACCATAGACTGAGGAACTAGAAAAAGGTTTTACTTCATTTTTCACAGGCTAGTGTTTGCATACGGGAACTTATAGATTATGAAATACGTCCGTTTTATGTGCATGCACAGCTTGCAAGCTTTGATCCCGACTACCGTCCGGTTACAATCTCCCGACCATCGTACGCTCAGTAGCCCAACTGAATTCTGCAGTTCGTAGTCAGAGGCAGACGACTGTTCATTAGCTGTGGAAGAATTGAGTCGGAGATTCGCAATTAAAATAATTGGTAATCATGCGGCGGTTGACATTCTGTGCAATCAAACGGAGCACCTACTCTATATTTTTTACAATTTTCTGTCTCATAATATTCCCTCTGTGCATGTTACTCTTTCTCCCAATCTACATCTTCCGATTCATTCTTTCTCACGTGGCACTATATTCCGACCGGACTTGGGGAAGCTGATAGACACCCGAAGTCAAGTTTTGGCAATTGACCGAGCTTATTGCGACCCAAAATGAAATCTGTGTGTGTGGTTGGTAATCGAAGGAAGTTTGGACTTTGAAAAATTTTGGGATAATTTTCTCCGCAATATCGTGGATCACAAGAATGAAGATGATGGGAAGTTCATGGATCCTGAATATCAACAATATTACACCAAGTGGTTCGGCTTTCTCCTTTGGAAATGGGACCGGGAGTTCAATATAAAGAACCACATAAGGTATTTCTTTGAGGATCAGGGCGACTACACGACGAAGGAGACGACAGAGGAAGAGCTTCGGCAAATCATCCAGCGCTTAACTTGGGCACCCTTCAAGCCCAAACGAAGTCCGTGGGAGTGGGAGTTCCTCTACATTCCGAACTATCGGGCGAGTACGGATTATTCTCCAGTCGAGCCAAAATGTGTCCTGATTTTACGCGCCATCACGGCCTTTGTGACGGCTTCAAGATTCTCAATTTATTAATGAAGGCACTGACAACAATGATTTCTTGATGTTTATGGAATTGCAATGGCAATCTCAATGGACACCACGGAGTTTTTGTTATTAGCTACAAGTCAAGTAATTTGACAGGTTTTCAAAGAACCTTAAGGGCTTAATAATGCGAATGAGTTTTCATTATTTTGATGGAGCCACAATTTTCTTTACTAGGCATTAAAGGGCAACAACACAGAAGTTGTTGTTTTGAGTTTCAATTTTGCCGATTTTTAATTAAATTCAAATCAATTTAAATACAGCGCGTGCCACATTTGTGATTTAAATAATAAATTCATCAATTTTACGTTCTTCTGACCCTCTTTGCCTACTGTCATTCCAATCCGCAGTTTACCCTCAAGAGCGTTCGGCAGTTTAGTCATTATTTCCATTGATTCCATGAAACTAAAAAGCACAATCATGCCCACGTGAACCTAGATTGTCTACTTATCTAGCTATCAATTTATTTGGGACTTTACAGTAGTGATTGATATAACAGCAATACATATGGGATTGAAACGCTCATTGTCATTCAATTTCCACTTTAAATTCAGACAACAGATATTGTTCATCAACGTTCTGCAAACAGAACCATAGTCGGTGCCCTTATTTTAAATCTAATGGAATGAGTTGCTCAAAAAAGCTATTTGCCACATTTTCCAGTCTAGTTCTTTGCTAAAGGGGAACCTACTGGCTATAAAGATGTTGAGCAGCGAACAAGAGATTCTAAAATTTCTTCTCCAAACTCTACACTCCCCTCAAAAATCCCTCAGGCTTTATTCGCGACGCTTCATCAAATGGATCAACTGCTCATTAAGAAAATGTACCGACCTCCTCAAGGATCCTGTCAAAAAGTGGCACGTCGCCATTTCTATTCTCTTTAGCTTCTGTTCCAGACTTGCTCTCGTTCCATTTACCCTTACAAATGACAAAAATGGAGTACAACTCGTACCAGCAACTGACTGTCGTTCTTTTTTATGCTTAATTTTCCACATTTTAATGAGTTTGAGATTGTGTCACATGGTATTCAGTTGTCTCAACTCAGACTTGCATTGGTACATAAATGGAAGCTTGACAGTTGATGGAACCATCGGTGTCTTCACCTCTGCTTACTTGGTTGCAGTTCTTCACACTTTCTTTACACTGCATCAGTACAAATATTGCTGGACCCATCTTTATAATTCTTGCTCTCGAACCAGTCGGGAGATCTCAGGTTACTCCTGAACTCTTTGGTGGATACTTTGAGCATGTAAAGATTTAATTTGTTTGACTTTTTAGATAAATTTTTGAACGGTAGAGATGTCCTATACGGCGCTATGTCAAGCAAACTTCATGTGATTCTTTTGGAATACATGTCATCTCAAGTTTGGTGCACTCCGTTGGCTGCGGCTTTGCTCGTTTTTCCGTTCGGAACATCTCGTTTAATGCTGCCATATCATGTGCTCGGTGGGAGACATAATGCGTTGGACTTGGAAAATAAAACTGAATTAGTTTGCTACGGTTTATTACTTGGGCTTGACTGGGTCTTTGTGACGGCATGCACAAACATAGTGACCTGTGGTTTCGTTTTAATTTTGGAGCCACCTCTGCGAATTCTGCTCATGTGCCGTGAGCTGAGGTTAGTTTGTTTTCGTGTAAACTAATTATTGACTTTTGAGGCCGAGATTTCATTTAAAATGTTCACCTAGGAACAAAGCACCGTGGAAAACCAAGTGCTATTACTACGTTCGTATGGAAATCATAATGAAGATCTTCGTAGCAGTCTCATCAAGATCGTTTCCATTTCTTCATATTATATTTGTAATCATATCTGCCAGTTGTCTTGTAGTACTAATGCAATTGGACGAATCCTTCGGGTGGTATGTACCCTGCACTGGCTTACTGTTCTTTGGCACTGCCGTAGTTACATCCTTTGGGGAGTTTGTAATATTTAGACTTCTGGAGTCACTTACTCAGGAGTCTATGGAATTGTTAAATAGCTTGAGCAGTCGAAATGACTGGGATGTTGGTAGTTTGGGTGGTATTATTGAAGGGAGTACAAGAGTCAGACGATCTTATGGGTTAAGACTATTCAGACGGCGGCCTTTACTGATAAATTTGGGTATATTTAAATATGTCTCAGCTGGATGTGCTATGACCTTGTGTCAACATTCTATTGATACTGTTGTCTCTTACGTCTCTGTGGTTAATATGGACGCACCAGTTAAGTTTGCATGAAGTCACTTTATGAATATACTGCATGCAAATTGTTGGATCTTTTCTCGTGTGCACAAGCCAGTACGTGCTGAAATCATCGATTCATAGTTTCCTCAGCCAAGTCATAAAACGAACTCAAAAGGTTATTGAGTTCTGTGACGACCCGGGGTTCAGATGTATGTATTCGCTTGGCATGTGAGTAGGAAGGTGAATACCACGAGGTGAAGGAACAGATGAGATGTGTGGATGATGATTAATTAGATGTTAGATCACAATAAGACTAGCACTAGGATGACAGTGTGCCAGAATGGTTGATGGATAATTATACGAATAAAGCAGTGGTAGAGGGAATAATGTGGGTAGAATAGGATCTGATTTAATGTGTCTTCACTTCACGGGTTCTATCCACCAACTAACAAATAGCAATCATAATCTTAGCCTCTGCAGCATTACAAAGGTGCTTAGCATACTAGGATTAGCATACTATGATAATAATAGACAGTACATGGAGTGGACAAAGGTCGGCAACACATATAGTGATGCCACAGTTCCCTCATAAACGTACAATGGAAAGCCTTGCCTGAATTAGGTGTATAAGAAAATTTCATTTTTATTGCTGGTATTAATTCACTATGCAGCTGCAGTGCAGCGCAACCATTTCCTCTCCAAACGAGTTTAAGCAGCGTGACGACATAAACAACCATATTTCAAACAGACATGTAAAATACATATCGATTACTTTGGTGGTCACATTGAGTTTTATTTATGATTTCTTGCCTTATGAGCACTCAGTGCACAATTAAGAGTGAACTTCGTGGCTGCATTGATGTCTGGAAGTCATAAAATAAATTAGCCCTATATGAACTTTGATGATTGCGTTCATTTGGTGGAAAGAAATTGCGCGACAAAAATGAGGAATGTACATAGAGCACCTTCCAGGATTTACTTAATTTTTCAAAATCCATTATTTGCATAAGGGAAGTTGAGAGTGAGGATTGTTATTTTGGTTTGTAGAAAAGAATTAGGTTTTAGATCTCTATCTCACACATACTACCTGCACAATAGCTCAAATTCATCCTGAAGTTGTAGTTTGTAGTTACAGGAGTCATAAGAATCATTTCAGCACGAGATTCTCAATTAAAATTTGTCATCATGCGGCGGGTTACATTCTGTGCAATAAAACGGGGCACCTATTCTATATTTTTTACAATTTGCTGTATCATAATATTCCCTCTGTGCATGTTACTCTTTCTCCCAATCTACATCTTCTGATTCATACTTTCGTTTCCAGCCAAGATATTTAGACCGGACTTGGGGAAGCTGATACACACCCGAAGCCAAGTTTTGTCAATTGACCGAGCTTACTGTGACCCAAAATGCAACTTGTGTGTTTGAATTGTGATCGAAGGGATTTTGAAGTTTGAAAAGTTTCGGGATAATTTTCTACGTAATATTGTGGATCACAAGAATGAAGATGATGGGAAGTTCACGGATCCTGAATATCAACAGTATTACACCAAGTGGTTCGGCTTTCTCTTTTGGAAATGGGACCAGGAGTTTAATATAAAGAACCACATGAGGTTCGCCAGCCAACTGAAAAGGTTATTGAGTTGGCCAATGAACGGTAACGTAAGATGGAAGGTCTCGCCTTAATTAGCTAAGAAATGTTCACCTTTATTTCTGGTATTAAATTCGTGTTTTACTATGAAGCGTGGAGCTGCATTGCAGCGAAACGATTTCGATCGTTGTTGCATATCTAGACCAGAGCTTTGCATGATTGATGCACAGAACAAATCATTCAACCTTCACAACTTCCGCTGCTGTCATTCATCCTCAGACTCAGAACCGTCTGGCTTCAATTTGTTCATACTGTGTGAAGACGTAAACAAGGGTGTTTAAAGCACACATCCACAATTTGGATTGAATTGTGGTCACATCGAGTTTATTTAATATTTCTTGCCTTATACGAGCATCAGAGTCATTAATTCATGCTTTTCCCTCCGTGCTTTCTACTCTTTTTCCCAATCTATATCTTCCAAATCATTCTTTGGCTACATAGGTTCCTCTTTGAATGCAAAAATGTATACAGTTTCAGTTGTTCGTGTGTAGAAGTGAACTTTGTGTTATGTTTATGCCGGTCGTGATGATGGAGTTTTACACTGCGGCTCTATCAGTACCGAAAACATGAAAAGTTGATTAACTTTGTAATTGAAATTTAAAGAAATTTAATCGAATAGTTTCCTGAAAAAGTATTTGTTGAGTTTTTTACGTACTGAACGATGCGGTTGAACTCAAACGGACACTGAGGGACAACTGTACGTGCTGCCGGTGATGCTGGACTTGAGCTCGGGCTATTGTTGCTCATTCAGCACCAAACCACCGCCGTAGTAAGGACCACGTTGAACAATGTTGTCTCGACCCCGGCGTTCTCCCAAATATCATAAAGATTTAAGCTTTCCGTGCGGTTAGGATTTCCTCTCAAGGGTGCCCATGACGTGGAACTGACCGCAGGTGGCTTTGCCCATAATGATTTCTTATCACGACATACCTTGAACAGCTTTTGACATTGACATTAGCTGGAAAAACTGATGGCTTCTTGCCAAGTTCTCATTAAATATTCTGAAGCCCTGGAATTTAAATGACAAATACAAAGACATAATGAAGCAAGGGAAAATTTTGCGAAAAAGAAAAACAAAATGCTATTATTGGTTTCATTTTTATACCAAAATCCTGAAAAAATATTGTATAGCGTGAGTTTGTGTAATAAAATTGAATTAGTTTGCTATATTGTCACTAAAGAACTTTTAATTATTGATGCGCAGAGAAACTCGTTCCACCTTCACAACTTCCTCTGCTGCCCCTCGTCCTCAGAAGCATCTGGCCTTAATTTGTTTAGCCAGCGTGAAGACGTAACCAATGACATTTCAAGCAGACATGCATAGTTTATATCGATTCCTTTGATGGTCACAGTGAGTTTTATTTAGAACTTCTTGCCTCATGGGATTATCAGAAACAATTTATGCAAAAGGTCAAAGAGGTCCAAGTCACCCAACCATGGCTTGCAATTGCAATGTCGTTAGTTTATCTTTGGCCTCAACCTTTATCATGGTTTTAGAATCTTCTTTGAGCAGAACTGCCAATTAAAATCATGCTGACAAAACCAAAATTTTCTGCTAACGATTTTATCATGCCATTCTATATGGAAATCTTTAGACCGATAAGTTTTGAGCTGCGAAAATAAGCATAGACATCATGTGCACTGATGTATGCAAGTGATAACAACCATGAACATCATGAAGATGAATTTTGTTAATTGGGTGGGAAGAAATTATTGTGCAAGTCCAGACTGAGGAACTAGAAAGGTTTTACTTCGTTTTTCAAAGGCCGTAACATGCATAAGGGAAGCTCAGATTATGAATTACGTCCGTTTTATGTGCATGCACAGCTTGCAAGCTTTGGTCACGACTTCCGGTTACAATCTCCCGACCATAGTCCGCTTAGCAGCTCCACTGAATTTTGCAGTTCGTAGTAAGAGGCAGACGACTATTTATCAGCTGCGGAAAAATTGAGTCGGAGATTCGCAATTAAAATTCGCAATCATGCGGCGGTGGACATTCTGTGCCATAAAACGGCGCACCTATTCTATATTTTTTACAATTTGCTGTATCATAATATTCCCTCTGTGCATTTTACTTTGTCTCCCAATCTACATCTTCCGATTCATTCTTTCTCACGTGGCAAATAGATTCCGACCGGACTTGGGGAAGCTGATACACACCCGAAGTCAAGTTTTGGCAATTGACCGAGCTTACTGTGACCCAAAATGGAACCTTTGTGTTTGGCTTGTGATCGAAGGGAGTTTGGACTTTGAAAAATTTCGGGATAATTTTCTCCGTAACATTGTGGATCACAAGAATGAAGATGATGGGAAGTTCACGGATCCTGAATATCAACAGTATTACACCAAGTGGTTCGGCTTTCTCTTTTGGAAATGGGATCGGGAGTTTAACATAAAGAACCACATGAGGTATTTCTTTGAGGATCGGGGCGACTACACGACGACGGAGACGACAGAAGAAAAACTTCGGAAAATTATTCAGTGCTTAACTTGGGCACCTTTCACGCCCAAACGAAGTCCGTGGGAGTTCCTCTATATTCCTAACTATCGCGCGAGTACGGACGATTCTGCAGTCGAGCCGAAATGTGTCCTGATATTCCGCGTCCATCACGGTCTTTGTGACGGGTTCAAGATTCTCAATTTATTAATGAAAGAAACCAACGGAATCAGCCTGGACTATGTAGCCCAACCAGATTACTGGCAGAGGTCAATATGGATGCGGGTCTTATTGTTATGGATGCGAGGTCCTTATGAATTGTGCAATATGCTGGTAACATCTAAAGACCGTAATGAGTGGCATCGGTTACCGGAACGTAAACTTATAAAGCCAATGAATATGGGATTCACCAAGCGGATTCCAGTACAAGATATCAAGGACATTAAAAATGCATACAAAGTGAGCTTTACTGCGGTCTTGATGGCAAGCATAACGAGTGGGATTCGGAGAATGATGATCGATTCGGGTGTGAAGATTCCGAAGAACATGAGCACTGCTGTGGCTGTACCCATGCCAGGGCATCCTACCCGGCTAAGGAATCACTTGTAAGGCTTTTTATGCGATATGATAAATCGGGTGTGGATTCTATGTGATCGGGCATATGTGTCATTTGTATACTAATGATTTTAAAATTTTTAGCATATTTTCCTTCATCAAACTGCCAGTGGGAGTGCAGGACCCTCGAGAAAGGCTGTTCAAGATGGAGGAGAGTATCAAAAAGTTAAAGAGGTCCACGGTGTACTTGTTAAGTTTTGCTCTGGTTCGTGCTGTTGGTAGTCTCATGTCTTGCATGCAGGGATGCTTTACCAACAATGTTTTTTCCACTGCACTCATGTCCAACTTTCCTGGTCCACCCCATTCCAGTATTTTTATTGCGGATGGCGGGGCTCATAAGGTCACTGACGTCAACTTTGCTGCTGGACTTGGTGCTGGTAGAGTCGGTAAGCTTGTTTACTTGCATTGTTGTTAGTCTGATCGTTTAATAAATAGTTACGTCGCCCCTTGCTCGTTTTTTACAGGTTTGGGATTCCTGATGGTGAGCTATGCTGGTGGAATAAGAATAGTTTCTCAAGCCGACCGTAGCATTCTTCATGACAACAGCCAGGTGGATACTTTAAATGCGCTAATACTTGAGGAAATCGAAGTGCTAAAAAACGTGGCGTGAAGTATACGTTTTAAATATAACTTTGAGTTGCTATAATTTATGATGCAATTTAGTATTTATTGTGTTCCTCACTTCATTGTCAGATCTCACATCCATATCATTGTAACTAATAATGTTGGGGGAACCCAAAGACAGATCTAACAGAGGAAATAAGGAAAATAAACACTTTCAAGCAATAGTGTCGTTTAAACGAAGAATTTTATCTAAATCAAGTAGTGTAAGTTATTCATAAGGAATTCATCCCAATGGAATTCAAATCACATCCATCAGATTTTTAAATTCTTTAGGCAACTAGCATTCTGTTGCGGTCATGCAATGAGCTGGATCTTCTACAAAAATTCCAAGCAAGCTGGTAGTTGCATTTCTAAGTTCACTGTGAAAACGGCCACCAAGTATAACAGACATTAAGCCACTTTACGCTTCCATATCGTTGAACAGAGTATTTTGCGGATATTGTTCAAAATGCAAAAACAAGCATTTAGTTGTACATTGTGCCCGAAATCATTCTCACAATATCAATACCTGTGGAACCATTTTAAAGTCCACACACTCGAAAGACCTTTCAAGTGCCCCAAGTGCTCCTTAGACTTTAAATATGCTTCAGGCGTTGACCTGCACATTAAAACTGCACATGAGGGTATGAAGTTAGTTCAGAAAAAACATTACAAGTGTATCAACTGTTCCTTTGCAACACACAGTCCAGCTAAATTAGCAAACCACATGAGAAAGTATACGGACGAGCGACCCTTCTCCTGTATTTCTCCTGGCTGTGACTACAAATCTCGAACCAAGCAGACATTAGGCTTACACGTAAAGAATTGTCATTCGCTGAACGAAAGTCGGCCATTCAGTTGTACATTTCCATCCTGCGAATATGCAGCCAAGACCAGTTCTGTTCTAAAAACCCACGTGAAGAATATTCATAGTGATGAGCGTCCTTTTGCCTGTTCATTTCCCGGATGTGACTACAGAGCTAAATGGAGTACACACCTTAAATCTCACTTGAGTTGTTCTCATAGCAAATTCAAAGCATTCGTCTGTTCTTTTTGCGGTTTTGAAACTAAACGCAAGGGCTCCTTGAATAGTCACATTAAACTGATACACTCGGAAGTGAAACCTGTCAAGTGCGTTGTCTTGGGCTGCCTTGCGGTACTGAAGAATTTAAAAGGAATGCAAGCTCATGTGATTTCGCAACACGGCGAGAAGAACATTCAATGTGAATTTCCAGATTGCACAACAAAATGCTCTACAACGCAAGCATTACGACGGCACTTTATGTGGGTTCATGCTGAGCCCATATATGCTTGTGATAAGCCTCAATGTACTTATCGCGCAACAACACTGAAGAGCCTGCAACTTCACTTGGAATCTCACAAAAAGAATGAGCAACTTCCATGTCCAACTCCTGGATGCAAGTACACTGGAACGAACAACAGCGCCCTGCGTCAACATCTGAGGAAACACAAGAGATCGACTGTTTGCCCTGTCGGAGGTTGCAACTACTTGGCCGAGTCTGCTGCAAAATTGGAAAAGCATTTGAAATTTCATGATGACAAAAATCGGCCCTACATGTGTCCAATTTGTTCCAAGAGGTTCACATTACGTAGACATCTTCGGCTTCATGTTGTCTCACACACTGGGGAAAAGCCTTTCGAGTGCAACCTGTGTGGATTTAAATTTCCGAGAAAATGTTCTCTCAAGCTGCACGTTTTGGCCAAACACTCGATAAAAGTCCAACAAGACGAGATTTGAGGGAAACCTC
>JAQIWI010003090.1:0-10787 GCA_034698825.1 Deuterosminthurus bicinctus
GTCTAGTGCCGCAGACCATGTCTAAATAATTGGTGTGCAAGTCGCAAAGTAAACTTACTGACGGAGTCCACTCACCTGTTACTATCGGATGAAGAAGAAAAGTTGTGTGCTGCGAATGTGAAAAAATCGGCACGAAAATCTTGCAAGCCTCTCTACTCCAGCAATTTCTATTAGTTGAAGTAACTTTTGCAAAGGAATTCACATTTAAAATCACATTAAAAAGAAGTACTGTCTCCTATAAAGTGCAATGAATCAAAAAGGTGGCGGAGATGAAAAAATTGAAAAGACTCTTGAGAACGTCACAGCTATGCTTCATGACCCATCCAGCTCAACCCAACAACATCCTGCGTTTGACCCAACACCGAGCTTTCTCCATTGTAAAGGAACTAATGGACCAAGACGTAATGGCTAGCAGCACCACTAATGCTTTCTCCATGACTTATTGATTGTTTCTGGAGCATGTTGGTAAAACTACTGGAAATACATAATGTAAGACTGCAGAAGAAGCTTTCTTGCGTGTTCGTGTCAAGTCAAGATAGCCGGGAAGTTGGAGTCACTTCACATCACAATGACCCTCTCCAAGACAACAAAGAACTCTTATGCCGGCCAAGAAAATAATTCAGGTAGAAGCAGCTGAAAGATTATTACAAAACTAGAACTCTGCTATAGACAAGTAAGAAAGGACAGTATGCAGAAAACTTAAACAGAATGAATGCTAATGTCATACAGTATATGGTGATTTTACTGAAAACTTTCAATCAGTCTGGAAAAGCGTCGTCTTTGTCATTCCCTTTGACTTTTGCTGAATCAAATTGCATTTAACATTCAGAAGCTCACTCGCCCACCGCCGCATCTCACCCCACCAGGATATGACCTTGTGAGTCTAAGTTGTATCAAGTCTTTCAAGCTCGAACGAAAGTTTTTTGACATATGTAAATGCATAGAGGATGGGATTGACTGTACAGTTGGTGTACATTAGTAGAAAGGTAACGGGAGTTAGGAACTGATTAAAAGAGCCCTATAGATTGTAGTTTGCCATGTAATACTGGAAAATCTTACGCAGGAGATAGAGGAAGTTGGAGAGGCGGATGTAATGACGATGGTAATGAGCATTCGATTGGCAGCCTGACGGGATTGTAGCACTGGGCCCCGCATCTCGTCCTTTACTCGGGACACTTCAATGGGTACTTGCAGTGACGCTTGCACTTTGCTACATTCAATGCGATCGAACATTTGAGGTTTAGTAGTATTGGTATTGGTATTGGTATAAGAGCTTTGAAAAATCCTCCATTTCCTCCTACTGTCATCGGCAGAGCTACAAAATCCATTTACAAGATTAGTCGTGCTGCGCTTCTTCCAATTCCTCATGATTTCACCTTGTTTTCCATTCACAAGGATACTTTAAAATTTCTTTGTATTGTTTCTACTGCCTCTACCACTGTTGCTTGTTTTTAGCTTGTGATTGTTGATGTTATTGTTCTCAGTTGGGTACCCACTGGCACTAATGTGATGAAATGAAAGTTTATTTTCTTTGTCACTTTGATAGCGGTGAATGGAGTTGATGGGAAAACAGTTTGGTAAACACGTTGGAACTCTCCCGCGAGAACTTGTAGAGGGTTCATCTGCTCCATTATTATTGTTGTTGCTCCGAATGCTTCTAGCTTGTTCCGAGGATACATCACTAACGAGAGAATTTTGTGGGACTGGAGGCGGAGCAGCATGTCCTTTTAGTTGATCGAATATTTAATGGCACACAACTTACTAGTGTATCCACGCCTCACGTAGCAAAAGTATGTTAAAGTGTTAATAATGTTGAGCAAACGCATAGCACCTTGTCCACTGAGCACATTTTATGAGAGTAAGAAATTCCCGTCTGCGCTTTGAAAATTTTAGTACCAATTGAAGTAAACATCAAGTTGTTATCAATAATGCTAAAATTCTATTTATAGAATCCATGCAAAGTGAATCAATCTAACCCGCAGGCTTTGGATCGTTAGCATGCGTCTGCACCGCAGAGGATGTACTATGGACCGGTACCTCTCCACACAGATTACAACTAAGATAAATATTGACGCGGAATGGCTCAGACTGTTTGTCAAGTGGTACATCTTGCATAGAAAACGGCCGCAGATCCAGCTGGAACATGAAAGTGAATTCAATTAAGTACATTCTTTGCACACATAATAATTACCGAATTAATGCACAAATTTACATTAATTTTAACAGCATATTCCCAGCATTAATTTGTACCACTTGAAGGCGAATATCAAATTAAATTGATAATAAATTACAAAACTCACACTTACTAGAGAGAGATTCGTCCCGGATAAGCTTAGATTTCCAGTCAAGTCCATGATCAGCTGGGGAACGAGTAGACCCATCCAGCCCGCATGGACTTTCTCTCCAGGAAGCTCCTGAGAAACTGAGTGGGCGAAAATACGGAGAAAGGAGAAAATACAGTGAAAGGCGATATGTTGCTTGGGATTCCAGCACGTAGGAAAGAGTGGACTCTGTCGCGTCTTATAATCATGCAAGGTTACACTCGTTCCTGAAAGCGCCGAGAATCTCAGCTCCTTTTATCGATCTCTTAAAAAATCTCTCTTGATGCTCGTCATATTAAATATGACCCTTTGCAAAGTCTCGTCTCATGTCAGGGATCAATTAATTTGACATTTAATGTCAAAGAGACACAGCTGTAGCTTCTCTGTGGGTAAGTTTGGTGAAACAAAGCTTTGTTAGAGACACAACTCATGTCCTGTAAATGGAATTATGTCATGTACTGACAAGTTGAAATCACGTTTGAGGAAATTTCCAGTCCTCAATAATCCCAGTAATGTGATTCTGTAGAACTGTGGGACTTCAAAAGAGAGCATTTCCGTCTGGAAATGCTCCCTTTAGAGGCCGCACAGTTCCAACTGGTTTAGGAATGAAAGGCCACCAGTTTGTTAGGCGTCTTTTGAACTTCCTTTGGTAACTCTGTCTTTGAGCTAATTCTTGAGCTTTGAACATGTCCTCTAGCTAACCGCAAAGGATCTCTAATGCTCTCTTGATGTAAATCTACCGATTAATCAATTTGAACGATCGTCAAGTTTCTGGAAAGGGTCCAACCAGTGCTGAGGTAGCAGTCTGATATAACTTCCGGGCTCTTTTTGTATTTCTTTCATTTGTTGCAGTTGATCCTGGGATTCGGGACCAAAAGTTGCAACGTCTGATTGCATCTTGTGCACTGTGTACAAAGATGCACATGTGGCAAGACGGGCTTCGGGCCTTCGTACATACTAGAGAGGTTAATGTCGATTATCGAAGTCAATATTATCGTCGATTATCGTGAAATTTGGCTTTTCGAATTTTCTGGTCAAAAACTTCATAATACCAAGAATTCATTCATGTGCTAAACCAAGTTACCAACCCACATTCGGGTTGGTTACTACCACAATGGCATGGTGGTAGGGAACGTTGCCTTGAGTGCGTCAACCACACTTGCCTAAATATAGCTATCAACTCTTCTAGTAGTTATTCCAATGAAAAAGTACGCACGTACTCATACCGTTGCCGTGTCATTCTCATTCACGGTGACATTTGTGAGCACAAGTGCAACCACATCGTTCACATGAAGACCAATTAACTTAGACATTAGTTTCTCGCCTCATTTCTAGGAACCAAGCCTCTCAACTTCAAGTCTTTCAAAGGTCTCATTATTCCCGTGAATGCCGACTGAGCTCCAGAGTCTCATACAGCTCTTCTCGAAAAGTTGACTGCAAAGGTTTCACATTCTTTACGTAGTTTGCGTCAATTATTAAAAAACAAACTTGAAGCGTCAAGTATCCAAGATAAGAGACGATGTCTTTGCCTTTTAAGCCCCGCAGCTATTTTATCACAACTTCCAAGGAGATTCTCTCTTGCCTTTTATACAAAGCCAGTCGGCCAAGTGCCGCGGATTATTTCTAAATAATTGGCGTGCAAGTCGCAAAGTAAACTTACTGACAGAGTCTACTCACCTTTTAATATCGGATTAAGAAGAAAAGTTGTGCGCTGCAAATGTGGGAAAGTCGGAACAAAAATCTTGCAAGCCTCTCGACTTCAGCAATTTCTATTTGTTTGAGTAACTTTTGCAAAAGAAAGGAAACAATTCGGTGTCATATTGTCTGCAATAAAAATGTTCTGAGCTTGAGTACCATCGGCAATTGAGCTCATTCTTGTTCCAACTCTGCCGGTATCACCATCATTTTTATTCAAAGATAAACTACTATCTCTCGAAAAAATACAGCCCAAACTTATGGCTAATAAAATCTGATTCCAATCTTCAGTGTTATGATCACAAGTAAAAGTTTACACGTGCCACACGCACAAAATTTCTACAACATAACTTAGTTTTGCAAGAAAAATGGAGGCACTTGAATGAAATAAATCATCAGTAGCAAAGCCAGACCAGACAAGTTCACCAATTCAGTCCACACGTTGACTCTGTGACCTTTGTCGGCGCGATAGAAGACATATTATTATTACATTGTAAAAGTAAACTTTACTATTTTACATATTGTAGATTTACATAATGAAATGTAAATTCTACTATTTATATTATTCATATTATTATGTGGACGTGACATCGAGTGTCGTCGTCCACCTTATTGTAAGATAAGGGGCAATGGACCCTTATCTCTGTGTTGGACATTCGTGCCTTAATATGCATAGGCATATTAAGCGTCCGATACAAGGAAGAACTTCTCGATGCACATCCCGCGTGCAGAGGAAGTCTTCCCTTTCACTTTATATTTGTAAATATTACTATTCATTGACTGCTTTGTAAATGTATAAAAAGGGGGCAATGAACATTGTAAATGATCATTCGATTCACAGAGTCGGTCCAAGACTCTGCTTCGTGATTCTCTGTCTTGTTGTTCGAACAAGTCAGTCATTATTATTGTTGTAATTATTCTTTATTCTTTATTGATTATTAAATATACGATTTAAGATCGTAGTTGTCCATAACCAACCGTTTACTTGTGCTCTCCTATTCACCACACTATAGTCATTCACATACTCTAGATATATATAGGCCTTCCTCACAGGCAAACTAGCTCATACCTTGTGCAACTTTTGTAGGCAATAAAGAAGCTCTCTAGCTTTCCAAGAAAAATGCGGCACCAACTTTCCCAATCGGCTTAAACAGTTCTTACAAGGACCTTCCTACGTGGTCCTTTTACAAGTATCTTTGTTCACAGCGATACATTTTATTCGTTGAGCAACTTCTACTACAACAGCAGCAGCATTTTAAATTCAATTTTTTCTTTCACATAAAAAAATGTCCCCCCTAAAGTGCAATGAATCAAAAAGGTGGAGGAGATGACAAAATTGAAAAGACCCTTGAGAACGTCACAGCTGCTTCATGTCCCATCCAGCTCAACCCAACAACATCCTGCGTTTGACCCAACACCGAGATTTCTCCTTGTAACTGAACTAATGAGCCAAGACGTAATGGCTAGCAGCACCACTAAAGCTTTCTCCATGACTTATTGATTGTTTCTGCAGCATGTCGGGAAAACTATAATGTGAGACTGGAGATGAAGCTTTCTTGCGTGTTCGTGTCAAGTCAAGATAGCCAGAAAGTCACTCCACATCACAATGGCCCTCTCCAGTAAAACTCGGAACTCATGCATATGCCGGGCTACAAAATAATTAAGGTGGAAGGAGTGGAAAGATTATTACAAAACTTGTAGCCTGATAGACAAGTAAGAAATGAGACAGTATTACGGAAAAGTTGAACAAACGGAATGCAGATGTCATATAATATAATGACTTTACTAAACACTTTCAATCAGTCTTCAAAAGCGGCGTCTTTGTCATTCACTTTACAGTTTGCTGAATAAAACTACATTTGACATTCAGAAGCTCACTCGTCCACCGCCGCATCTCACCCCAGCAGGATGTGGCCTTGTGAGTCTGAGTTGTAGCAAGTTTTTCAAGCTCGAACGAAAGTTTTTTGACATAAAAGCATAGAGGATGGGATTGACTGCAACGTTGGTGTACATTAGTAGAAAGGTAACGGGAGTTAGGAACTGATTAATAGAGCCCCTTAGATTGTAGTTTGCCATGTAGTACTGGCAAATCTTACGGAGGTGATAGGGGAAGTTGCAGAGGGCGAATGTTATGACAATGACAATGAGCATTCGAATGGCAGCCTGACGAGATTGTAGCACTTGGCCTCTCCTCTCGTCCTTGACTCGTGACACACCTGCAGTGACAGTTTCACTTTCCCGTATTCAATGCAACCGGATCTTTGAGGTTTAGTGGTTGGAGTATTAATTTAGGTGCGAGTGCTTTGTAAAATCCTCCATTTCCTCCTACTGTCATCGGCTAAGCTACAAAATCCAACGGCAGGATTCGTAGTAGAACTTGTGAACCCATTTCTCATACTTCCACCTTGCTTTCCTTTCATATTGATACCTTGACGTTTTTTTGTAATTATTATTTAAAATGGTGCTGTTTCCACTGCTGCTGTTGCTGCCACTGGTGCTGCTCCTTTTCAACTGCTTATTGCAGATATTATTGTTCTCACTTGGATGCCTACTGGAACTAATGTAATGAAATGAAAGTTTATTTTCTTAGTCACTTCGGTAGAGATGAATGAAGTTAATGGGGGAACAATTCGTTAAGCACCTTGGAACTCTCACGCGAGAACTTATAGAGGGTAAGCTCAGATTTCCAGCCAAGTCCATGGTCAACTGAGTAACTATGGACCCATCCAGCTCGCATGAACTTTCACGTGGGAAAGCTCCAGAGAAACTGAGTGGGCGTGGGCGAAAATACGGAGAAAGAAGAAAAGCCAGTGAAAGGAGATATGTTGCTTAGGATTCAAACGCATAGGAAAGAGTCGACTCTCTTCATGCTCGTCAGATTATATAATTGACTCTATTCAAAGCTCTCTCACAGGGAATTCAATTCTGTCGTCGCAATCCACTTAAACAGCATAGCAGCAATTGCCTCAAGGAGAAAAACAGGCTCAAAAAGTTCCTCCTAGTGACGACAATTAAATTCGCATAGACTTTCTCTTAACTTTGAAAGGAATCCCACTCTCAATATTTTTGTAAATAAAAATTGCAGGAAGGCTAAGTTCTTCAACGGGACGACTAGAGAAATAAAAGTGCATAAGCTGCGTTTGGTTTATTTGGATCAAGGTTGGTTGCTACGGTGGTGAATTAACTTATTAAGACATGACGTAAATCTTTTACTAACATAACTACCAATCTTGTCAGGTCTCATCTTACGTCAGGGATCAATTCGGTTTAAGATCGTCAGGGATCAACTCAGTTTGTATTTCAATGTCAAAGAGACACAGTTGTAGCTTCACTGTGGGTAACTTTGGCGAGATACAACCGATTTTCTGCTAATGGAATTGTGTCCTTTACTGACAAATTGAATTGGCGTTTGAGGAAATTTCCAGGGCTTAATAATCCCGGTAATGTCTTTCTGTAGAAATCTGTGGCTTGTAAATGGAGCATTTCCAGATGGAAATGCTTTCTATACAAACCACACAGTTCTCACTGGTTTAAGAATAAAATGCCTCCAGTTATCAAGGCGTTCTCCTTCACAGTCCAACTTCTATACGTGCGTAATGACTAATGGTTTTGCATTAAGGTCTACGCTACTGGAATATCCAACACCTCATATAAGAATAAAATAGATTGGTTTTGTATGTTCAACATTCACTCCGAACTAGTTTTACGTAGTTGCCTCACCTCAGTATTGGTGCGTGCTTTCTCAAAGAGTGATGGGGGCTCTTGGGATCATCACATATCATAGAGCTCCAAGGGCCTACCTGATAACTTTTGTAGTATACACCCGGAAGAAAAATGTATCCCCGCACTCTTCTAATCCGGAAGAGAAAAGTCACTCATCTCGACCTGAATAAATGTAGACGTGACCTATTTAAGTGACCTTCAGCAACACAAACCAAACCCAAACCTTGTCCCCATAATATAAAAAGATAGAATAAGTAGACTTGTTAACATTTTTTGAAAATTTAGTGTAATGAATGGGCAATGTGTGAATGTGTGCAATCCTAAAGTATTGCACGTATCTTATGTTCAAGGGACTGTGCAACTGCAACCTGTCTGGTTACATTTTTTGCATTAAAGAAAGCAAATGTAAATACTATATTGTCACAATGCGGTTTTCTGGACGACGTTGCTTGAAAATGAAAATGGAGGCATTTCCTGAGCTTGGAGTACACACATTTCCTCTAGCTCACCGCAAAGGATCTCCAGTTGAGTGCTCTCTTGATGTAAACCTTAAGGTTGGTCAATTGAAATGACCGTCAAGTTTCTGGCAAGGGTCCAACAAATGCTGAGGCAGCAGTCTGATGTAACTTCCGCGCTCACTTTTTCCTTCTTTTGTTGGTTCCAGCTGGTCCTGGGATTTGAGACCAAAAGTTTCAATGTCCGATTGCATCTTATGGACTGTTGCCAAAGATGCACTTTATGTGTTTTCTGTACTGAATAACATTTTGTTGACAAAGGTTAATTGAATTTTCTTTCGTTTCAATGTTAATTTAGCTCTTACATTCAATTACATTCTTGTGGAATTGCAAGGTGTTTTGGGTTTGACCTTTTCTGTAACGATAGAGTGAGTTAGCCATGTTGAAGCCGTGGCAATCCTGCTCTCCTTCGGAGGGATATTTTTCTGTTGAACGGATTAATGGAGCCCCTCACTCGGTCGCAAGGAATTTTGGCATCTCTCATATCATTTTTCTGATCGCACTCGAGTTTAATAACCCTGCTGAATTTAAAATCGGTTTTAGCCTCCTAAGACCGATAAGGTGATTGCCTTAGGGGTACGGTACGGTGTAGGTGTGATTTGTATACAGCCGTGTAGGACGTAGGAGTTTCAAAAGCTGAAGAGATTTATTCCCATCCGGTGCTATTTCAAGTGCAACATCTTTGGATGTCCTCAGGCTTATGTTCAGGCATGTCGACTAGAAAATTTCATATCCAATAGAACACATTCATTTTGCTACAAGGCTTTCTGCAATGATCCAAGCAGTTCAGCTCTAAATATAAGTATTAACACAATCTTTATTGCTTTGTCAAAAACTTCATAATACCCTGAATTCATTGGTGTGCTAAATCTTTTCACCACCACAATGGCATGGTGGTTGGAATCGTTGCCTTGAGTGCGTCAATCACACTTGCCTAAGTCTAGCTATCATCTCTTCCAGTAGCTCTTCCAATGAAAAAGGATACACGCACTCATGCCGTTGGTGTCATTCTCGTTCACGGCGACATTTGTGAGCACAAGTGCAACCATATCGTTCACATGAAGACCAATAAACTCAGGCATAGTTTCTCGCCTCATTTCTGGGAATCTCCCGTCCATTGTAGACATTGTCAAAGCCCGCATTGATTCAATCCTTTGCTTACGCTCTCGCCGGTCCTGCACGCGGCAACATGAACTTGCTACCTCAACTTGATGTTTTGTAAGATGGGGCTCATCATCTCGGTGATTCTGTAGGCAGACAGTTAACAAAGGTAAAACAACATGATTACTTCTACAAAAAACAACGTGTTTGTGCAAGAAACCGAGCTCATGATCCCAAAGCGAAAAAAAAATAAGCTTGCGTGGACAGATTATGTCTGTAAAAGCTAAAACAGTCTCCGCATGAAAGCAATTAGAGCCAACATGGGTAAATATAATGGACTAGCATGCCCGCGTCCTACGGACGCCTGAAAAATCAAACAAACATAATAAGGCGGCCGCGTTTAATTCCAGATGTCTTTGGTGGCATCATCTTGGAGGTCCAAGGGACCAGTAGATAACTTGAATGAGTCGGGTAGACAGAAGAAGAATGTATGTTTGCTCTTTTCTCCAGCACAGAACGGTGACTCATCCTGACCTGAATGAATGTTGACGTGACCTACTAAAGCTTAGCTCACTAAAGTGAACTAGAGCAGGAAACAAAACCCAAACCGCCTCCCTGCTCTTGTTGACTTTCAGTGACCCAATATCTAAGAAGAAACAAGCGGAAAAGAAAAACAATGAATTCACGTAAGTTAGAGCACGAGAGCAATTAAAGTCATTATTAATTTTGTTTGAAAGTTAATGAGACTGCACTGAGAGATTTATGAGCAGAGCGAAAAACCGTCTATAGTATGTTTTTATGGTACTCTGCCATTTATTCTTACTTTTTATTCAATTTAAATGCTCATAGACTGTGCACACAGGTGCATAGTTTGATGTAATTAACAAACCTTGATCTCTTGCTCCCTTTTATGCTACCTTCTTCATAATCTTGTGTAACTTTGCAAATCTACCATGTTTTCTCGCATAGTTCTTAATTACTCCCAATTTGTTACCCCACTAGGGCACATGTGAATGTGAAGTGGAAGGGGAATTTAAATATAAAGGCTTGCAAAACTCATCTCATTACGTAGTGCTTTTGCCTTAATGCCAGCCTACTCAATCTTCTACCTCATGCAAAGATAAGAATTTGGTTATGAAAGAGGTGAGCTATCGAGCTATGCAATCGGTCCTAATGCTATTTACATACGAGGAATACGCAGTATCAGTACTAAAACTTCATTTGCACAGTACTAACGTCAATCAGTTTTTAGCCACGGCTTAAGCCGTGGCTATAGAAGAGACCTCAAAATATCACATTTTGTCCACCGACCTGGAGGTCACATGAATGGTTAGATTGGCACGAAAGTTGTATCGTCAAGAAGGGTGTGACCTGGAATACACGCTTTCGCTACTGCCAGTCCCGGATGTCAACTCATTTAGCGGTAATAAAT
>JAQIWI010003091.1:0-10785 GCA_034698825.1 Deuterosminthurus bicinctus
ACCTTATTTAATTAATTAATGGAAACGATCTGTGATAATTGTTATGTATGAATTACAGTATTAAAACGTAATGAATTACTCGCGGGTTTGAATATTTCGCGCGTAATGAAAGCAGCGGGAATTTGAATTTTCGCGCGGTATGGCGGGATTGGCTAGAGGGGGGCAGATAGGGGAATGCGGCTCTGTGATTGGCTGGACCGTAAAACGGAGTGTTATACATCTCCTAACCACCGAAGCATTTTTTACATAACATAGTTTGGCATAGACCAGCGTGTACTATGCCATCATTCTGATGCTGTCCAAACATGAACAGAGTTTGTAATACACTAACTAAGCTGGCTGTGTCAACGTATGCTACCCTTTGTAGGAAAAACTCTCCCGGAAAAGAACGATCAGCACTGTCCTTGCTGTTGTTATGAGGAAGTACTCCAATTTCAAACTGTGTCATTGTCATTCCATTAAAAATTAAATTCTTCTTAACTTCCTGACTACCTTGAGACACTTTTACGGATTGAATAGCGTTTGTAGAAGGAAATTAGGGTACCCGGAAACGCAAAAAGTAGGTGAACTTTTTCCTTCAACTGCCGGAGCAACCTCAAAATTATTTACTTCTGTGATGGTATTCAAGCTGAGTGGAAGTGCCACATGAGGTGATCTTTGGTAAAAGAGACCATCCAAACCATGCACTGAATTTGGGTATTTTATAATAAAATACTCCAAAGCACCTCAGATACATATACTTTTGTGGCTACCGAAAATGGTTCGAAAGGTCCAAGGCGGGCGAAAAAGGTTCCAGAATGGAGTTCAAAAGTACACAATCCGGATCAAATCAGTTGACCAAGATAGCAACAGTCCAAAAACTCGAAGAATCACAAAATTTTCGGCATACCTCTAAACTTGATAAGCCAACTAGCATCAAATTGCTTCCGTTTAGTCTGCTGGCACTGCTTCACCCTCTGTCGTGTTCCCATTACAACGAATAAGGGCTCCATTAACCCGGACGACGACGACGACGACAACAAGCTAGTACTTTCTACTGGCTTCAGACGAGTCTGTCATTATGTTGTCGTCGTAGTATTCGTCCTTGATCAATCTTTCAAATTCATATTGAGTATCAATCAAGTGATAAATCAGCCGTTGTATCAATTGGACACAATCGTCTGTTTGATTGTCATCTCTGGCTTCATCTTTATTTCTGGAATTTCTGCAGGAATTTTGATGAGACCGCAGGAAACTATTGACTTGATCAATAGCTGGTCCAACGTACTTGGCCATCTTCATGATTGCACCGGTGAGAAGTATTCCGCTTTTGGGGAACCCTTCAATGCATTCAAGATAATAGCGTGTGCTCTTGCTCCATTCTTTATTGTAACTGGGTATACCTTTGGAACCATCCTAATGCCGTCAGTCCGATTGCCCTTCTTTTACTATGTCCTATTTGAAAACCATATTTCCAATGGCTCAGTCCCATCTGTTTGGCTGAGAATAATCTTCGGTCCTTTAGAATATGTGGCGTGGCTGCTTCCAATAATGACCACGATCCTGGTAGCCATCGTATTGGAAACGAGCATAAGTGTATTGAGAACCCGAATCGAAGCTTCGAGGTAAAATTGTCATATTTAAGAGATCACTGGACTGGTAGTTTAAACATGCTGTCTTGAATTGCAGAAATATTCCTGTAAATAACCTCGCGGATCGTCGGGTCGTGGAGCGGCTACATATGTCTACTGAAGTGTACAACCGGATTCTGAATCCTTGGTACAAATTTATCATGCCCCAAGCATTTTTTGGGGCTGGAGCACTGATAACAGTTGCGCTGTATATTAGCATTCGGCATACAGAACTTCCAATCTTACTGTACATGTTCTTTCCGTATCTTGCGACTGTTGTGGGAGCAGTCGTGTTTTCAAATTGTTGGGATGGAATTATTGTGCTGAGAGCATCTGACGATCTTATCAATACACTTCGATCTACGACTCCGGCTTACATTGGCCGGCTGGCTCCATCCGAGCGGGCGTGTTCCATAAAGCGAGCCAAAGGAACTCGTCCCAATTTCTTTCAAATTGGAATATTCTGTGATTTCTCCTTCGAGTTTACGATTGCCTTTGCCGAAGAGGTACTGAATCAATTGCTGTTCTTGCTATCTCTGTGAGCTTTTGCTGAACACAGCCTCACGGAAAGGCCCATCACATCACCATTTACCATCTCATCACTTCTTGCTTGGGCTTGGACTAATCCACCATAAAGAGCCGTAACTTTGACTGTTCGATTTTACCACTTATTCTCATAATCAAATTCTAACATTCTCGAGATCATAAGTGCTTTTCGACCTTCAGGATGTTCATATTACATGTAGAGTTCAGTCGATCTGCTCCCACAATTATCCTTGAAAGCATTATGCACGAAATCTTGAATCAACATGGTCGCAGAGGTCGCCCTGCTCATAACGTCAAAACCTCCAAACCAACGGTGCCGTTGCTCCAGTTGCCCCACCAAAACCCCAAGGAAAAAATGAAATTGGCCCAAACTGTCACTTCCCATCATCCCGACCTTAAGCCGTGTCGTCTCCTAAAAGATCCTTCAATCGGAATATGCAATAAAACAAACCATCCCACCATCCCTTTGTGAGAAATGATCCTAATGCTGCAAGTTCAAGCCATGGCCTAGAAGGACTTGGCCCATTTGCTCGTAGCTCAGCTATTCCTAGAAGCCCCACTACATATTCTCAGAATCAAATGACTTGAGATGAGGGCGCTAGTCTTCTCTTTTGGAACGCCACAGGATGGAGAAATATTAGTTAACTCCAATATTCAGGAAACAAAGCCAAAGAGAACCAACAGTTACATTATTGCATTAAACATACTGTGCAGGACGCCCTAAATCCGTATTCACTCCTATTTTGAGCATTATTTGCAATGACATGCAACAACATTAAAGAGTGAGTAGAAATACGAGCTGACTCCCAATTTAATCTAAAATAGACACAAGAACTGAAAATGTCAAATCCGCAAAGGGTCCGAGTGGACACTCCAATGGTCGGAAGGATTTTCCTCTTTTCACCGCTTGCTTTCGCTCTCGAACGGGCAGAACCCAGAGCTCACGTGAAGCCAGAGACTGAAGCTGCCCCAAGATGGCCTCTGAGTCTCTAATGTAAGTGATTGCATTGTAAGCTAGCCAGAACAAGATGGCCAGCATCGAGACACTCAAGTAGACAATACAAGCATAAAGAACCAAGGTATTTCTGTATGGCGAATGGTGACATACATTGATATGACAATGAGGCAGCTGCCTGTGAAAACTGTTGGGGCTGCCATGATTTTGAGCCAATTTTTGAATGCACGGTTGTAAATTTTCGATTGAACGTACATTTCTTCAAGCTTACGACGATCGATTAGGTTAGTTACTCGGCGTTTTCTCATTTCAAACAATCCGACTGCATGCGTGCCTACACCAATGCATACCATGTGCCCAGTGAGCATTGAATGGTACACGGTTATCATATTCAGGAGCAACTCCAACGGGAAGAAGACCAGTAGCCACAGAAGTCTTGGTAAAGGGAGGTCTGGTATAAGCCCCAGATTTTCTAACGCTGGAAATATACAGACGGGCAGGGAGATGAAGATGCCACTGGTGAAGGCCACCACAAGGGCGGCGGCGTGACAAAATAGAACATAATTGATCAGCTGCAGTGCCAATGATGTGCTGCCGACCAAATTTCCTGATTTTCTTCCCACACATTCCAGATATCTGGTCCAGATATTGAGCAGAGTCAGCGACTCATCTGGAAAGTACACGGTAACCAGCGACATGGACCATGGGACAACGGAGACCAAGGAAACTTCGATGCACATGAACGTTTCAACTGTGAGGACATCCTGACAGCCGGCGAATTTGATGCTTGCCCACAGCTTGTAAAGCATTAAAATTGTGAGGACGAAGATGGTCGCATAATGGAAAGGGAGCTTTCTCGTAGGTAGGCGCATGAAAGTGTTGTCATTGATCCGTTCAAAGGGCACCAGCCCAAGCTTTATAGTTTGGTCGATGGCGTGGTGAAACCATTGCTCTCCCCACCCAAAAAGTTGGCTGTACTTGATTTTCCCAAATGCATAGCCATTTTCAAAATCAATCAAATCGTCCCCATTGTTTTTGTACCTCTCCACTGCCTTGCTACGGATTTTGTATTTTTTAACTGTGACGACTACGTCACCAGGTACTTTGCAGGAGGGCTTCTTCACCATGTTGATCGGACGAGGTTCTAAAGCAAAGTGAGGTCATACTTGCGGATAAATACGCGTAGTATCTGTATTTTTAATAAAATGCCTTCTGTTTGGTTTGACGACGTTAGCAGGAAGAGACCACTGGACATTAAAGCGCTTATGAATGTTATTCATCACATTATTGGTAATAATAAGTCTGTCGATAGAAATTTACGTCGTATCTTAACTTTGAAAAACGTTCAATCTTCCTTTAGACCAGCAATAAGACCTAATTTTTGAATGCTGGCAAGGGAAAAGAAAGCCGATGGTACTTAAAAGTAAAGTTATGTTTTGTCCAAAACTTTATTTTGTTCTTTCAATTTGCCGGAGAACGAAGGTAGTCAACCTTGAATGTTTTGAGTCTAATGGAAGCTCATGTCGACGGAGTTGCCAATTACGATCTACTAACATCTAATTTTTCACAATTTTAAAATACTTTAGGACAAAGTTTTACAGCTAAACGAACCCTTGATATACTTCAGGGGTGTGGCCCGTAAGAGATGCCCGTGGGCTTTCCCGGCCGCGGCCGCGGGCGCCCGTTAATGCAAAAACAAAATTACGAGTTGGGCCGTGGCGGGTATTTTTCTTTAAAAAATCAACGGGCTGAACGGGCTGCCCGTGAGCTCACGGGCCACACATCTGATATACTTATACGCTGAACCAAGTTTTTTCCTGTAAATTCGACAACTAAAAGGCAGTTCCATTGGAGCAAGGTCGCTTATAATGGTGCCACTTTGTTTACTGACTAAAATTTCCAAGATTCCCAAATCTTTCCACCGTTGAGACCCGGAACTTAAATCCCAAAAGTATTAAGTGGCGTCATGCTCTCACCAGTTTACACAATTCTTGTGTTGATTTAAGGCTTTTCTCAAGCCATAAATCAAGAGTGGAACGCTCACCACACCTTGTTAAGCTTCCATAACGACGTTTTTGGATCCGCCTCAAGAAAAGTTTTGATGCATTATTCACCTCACCAAGACTAACCATCGCAGCAGCAAAGAAAACCATAGTAATTATCCCCATAAAGCCCATAACTCCAGAGACAATTCCCTCAAGCTTCACTGCGCCATAAGTACAAAAAACGGCTAATGCTATGCATGTGAATTTAGTAGCGAATAGAAAGGTACCGATTATTGTGTTGTACTCCTCAACAAGAATGTACACCTGGCGGTATAGTTTCAGGAGCTTGTTGTCTTGCAAACTACCATTTCTTGTCCACACTACGAGGTTCTTCCAACCTCCGTTATTTGAAGCAGAGAATAACCGCTGAAACTAAAGCATGTTCAACGTTGGGAAAAGGAAGCCAAAGCTGCAGCAGGTGTAAGCCACACCGCAATTGGCAAATGAGAGGCCATAGTAAATTTGAATCGGTGTCCAAGGCAGCAAATCAAGATATGTGATGGACTCGTCAGGCTTTAGGAACCATGCTGACCACAATTCAGGTGGATCTGGTGCTACAATCCCCAGCAGTCCAATCATGAGACCATTTGCATAGAGCGCATAGATCAATCCTCTCAGAAAAGATATCTCATTTTTTGTAAGGAAACCATTTCGGGTATCTGAGAGAAGAGTTTTTATTAATATGAGCAAAAGATTTACATAAATAATTTAAGAATGGGATGATGTAAATTACTACCTGTTGTTGATGGAGATCTGAAAAACTTGACATAGTGCTCCATGAAGTTTGGTAGTCTCTCACGATTCAATTGGCTAGCCACACAAATGCACAGACTTAAAGACATGTGAATACGACTTCCTGGTGCTACTATTCTCATGCCAGAAATGTCAGGGTACAAATATCGATTCGAGAGACCAGATTCTCTTGAAGTTGGTCAGAGGCTTCCCTACGCGAAAAACCTTAAGTTTGTGCTCCTAAATTGTGAATAACTGTAAAGTATTTTGTGACTGTATTGATTTATTGATTATTGATTTAAAGTTATAGTTTGTTTTGGCACGTACCCCAGTATGTATCGACTCCATCCCTTTCCGCATCTCAGTGTCTTTCGTTGGTACTACACATAAACACATATGCATGTCAAAACACTTTGGATTCGTCTGACAGAAAGAAAAGAATCATACTTGCAGGAGTATTGCCCATGGATAAATAACTGCCACAGATTTGGCTCATTTGGGCGAAAAAGTAGCGCATAAGAAGGTCAGCGTATTCCAGCACATGATTGATGGTCGACGAGCTCTGACTTGGGCTTGTAAATTTTTGCTTTATTATTGCATTTTTGTCATGAAAAATTACTTCCTGTCACAGTTGCTAGAATTTTTCGTAAAGTTTAAAGTCGGGCTCACAATTATTTCCATTACCTTACACACCAGTGGCGTCGGAGCAGACCCGATGTCACCATGCGTTATATGGACAAAGTTTTAAAATATTCAGTCCTACTGATTCCAGGAAGAGGAAATGGGAGAACCATATTTTAGTCCAATAAGCACTTAAATTGTTAGACATTCCCAAACTTTCCTAGCAAAGTCTAGTCAATAAACACAATAATTTTTAACCTCGATTCATTTTCCTGGATGGATAAACATTTCCGCTGCCTTAAATAATCAATATTTGTTAGTGCATCAGTAGGAAGTTGGCAATAATAATTCAAAGCATAAATAAATGTTTAAAAATGTAGACAAGTAGCTTGCTAGTCAACGGTAAAGGGAAGAGTTTCTGGGGCTTTTCCGGGTATTGTTTGCCTCTAGTAAGGAAGTATTTGTAATAAATCGGTATTGTAAAAGCAGACTCACTCTTCTATAAACTCTGCTCGATGAGGACACTTTTATTTAGTACGCGATTGGAGTGGCAAAAAGAGTTGGTAGTTTAACAAAGAAAAGTCCTCAGATATCCGCTTGAAAAGCAAAGTCAAAAAACGAGGAGCTCGTTGGGAATTCTGGTTTTGCGTATTCATCTGATCTGATCAACCATGCTAACCTACCAGTTTAAACAACTCTGTATACATTGTTTTTGTGCTGGGCTGTAAAACTCTTAAAACATTAACTATATCCTGAACAGTGATGCATATTCCAGGAATAAATAATCCAGGAATTGGAATATTTAGCAAAATTCCGTATTCCTATTCCCAATTCCATTCCAGGTCTCAGCCTGGAGTATTCCATATTCCTAATCCTAATGCACCTGCTCTAGTCCGCATATTCCAACATTCCCGATCCAGAGGACCATTTTATTCCAAAACATTATTCCATATTCCAGCACCCACACTTCTAAGCAGCTGCAGGTAAGCTGACGCCCTAATATTTTTGATTAAGTTACTCGATTATAATCGGGTGCCATTGGCGTTATCTGACTTTCCATAAGAATTCGGATAAGAATTGTCGGGTCACAAGTTTGAAACTCGGGTATCTTGAAAATAGAAAGTCGGGTAACTTCAAGTTTGAAAGTCGGGTAACTTGAAGTTTGAAAGTCGCGTAAATTGAAAATAGAAATTCGGGTAAATTTACCATACAAATTCGGGTAAATTTACCATACAAATTCGGGTAAATTTACCATACAAATTCGGGTAAATTTACAATACAAATTCGGGTAACACGAAGTCTGAGAGTCGGGTAACTTAAACATTGAAACACAGTTAACTTGAAAGAAAGAAAGTCGGATAACTGGAAGTTTGAAAGTCGAGTAACTAGAAGTTTGAAAGTCGGGTAAGGTGCAGTTTGGAATTAAGAGAACTTGAAAATTGAGAGTGGCGTAACTTGAAAAGCCGGGTAACTTGAAATTTGAAAGTCGGGTAACTTCAAAAGCCGGGTAACTTGAAATTTAAAAGTCGGGTAACTTATTGGAGTTCGGAAGTCGGGTAACCTCAAATTTGAAAGTTGGCAATCTTGAGTCAACAATACTCAGATTTGGGCTAACTTGGAGCTACCGAATATTCCTAGAATATATTCCACAAGCTCGCGTTCTAATTTAATTCCTATTCCATAATCCATAAATCCAGAATAAATATTCCATATTCCATATTTCAATCCATTTAATAAAATTTTATTCCATATTCCATGATACTATTTCAAGTGATCAAGCCATCTAGTCCCAATCCATAGTCCCAATCCCTAATATGCTGGAATATGCATCACTGATGCTGAACACTTCTGAATACCTGACTGGAGTACTTCAAGATTTTCAGATTTGTATGTATACGGTCAGCATCCAACTTGTAGGCGACGCAACTTGAAGGCACTGAGTTCAATAAAGTCAGAAATGCCCCGGATTTTTGTGCTTTAATTTGCAGAAAAAATTCTTGCTTGTGGTTGCCGTTACTACTTTGTCAACGGCATCAACTTCAGCTTGGGCTTTCTCTGAGACATCGGCTTTAAGGATCCACGAGTCTAAAGTATTTAGATTCCTTTTTGACATTATGACACACGAACCAAAACAACAAGTTTAGGCAGCAATTTTTCAAAGACCAAAGCCTTTTTGTCTGCATCATCACCATAAGCGCCTTTCGTTGCCCTTCTATAGATTCTGGCTGACAAATTCAAAGCTGCCATATTGAGATCAATGATTGGAAGTGAGATTGCGCCATAGTTCATTCGTATATTAAATTTCTCAGTGTGCAGATTTTCCATTCTTGCCAATGTTAAGACTTCTTTGTCAACAAATCCTTGTGTTTATGCCAGAATTCCTGCGAAGAACATTACCATTAAGGTCCTACACAGCCATTTTCATGTGTAGGACATGTCCTACGCTCCTACACCGTGGTTGCGCCACTGGCTGCGTGAGAAGTAGCTCTCGTAATCCAAAATCATGACTTCCGTCAGGTTGGGGAAGACACGGGTAAAATCCAAGCCCATCGGAAGCTTCCGAACAGACGGCTCAAGCCAACATGGCGAGTAGCAATTCACGTACAGCTTCAATGTTGACACGCTTTCCAAACAAATTCCATAGCACATCAAAGGCACAGCAAAGAGGAAGTCCATTCCCAAGGTGTGAAGCGAGGTGCGAGATGCGTGTAACAACTTAGGGATGTACCACGTGAGTAATTCCGGTCTGGGGTCACTTACCACCCTCCAGAAGAGTAATCTTCAGGCTGCAGACTGAATGGCTTAGATGACTTGAAAACTGCACTGTACTTTATTTTTATTAATAATGCATTATATACAGAAGATCAGGTCACAATAAAAAATCAAATTTAAGGTAAAATTGTACATGGTTTATAGGCCTCTTGACGTATTACTTGCCAACAAAAGTGAAGGCTCGCGCACAAAATAAACAAAAAGTGTTTCATTTTAGTCTTCAATCAGTTCCTCCAAGCACCAGAAATGTTGCCGAAGACTTTGAAACGAACACCCGGGTGTTTCTTTGGTGTGAACTGTTTGGACATCTGGAAACATTCGAGCCAAAATTGGGAAGATTCCTCAATGTAGTAGAGGCTAAACGAGTGCATTATGCCAACTGAGGCACACTGGGACAGGTTCTCCGCAATATTACGAATTAATCAAGTTGCCACATACTTTGTGAACATTCAGAGTCCAAAACAAGTGCACCCGATTCAGTTTTGAATGCGCTTTCAAATGCACTATTCCTGAAGCCTGTGCGACCTGTTGTTTGTGTATTATCACACGTGAAGCCATAACAACCAGCAATTGAAAGACAATTTTGCTGATATTTTCGACATTGTACTGACCTTTAGCAGCCAGACGACGTTTTTTCACGGATAGCAAGGATAATTTTGTGTATATCGCACAAATGTCACCTTGCCAACATTAGTTAACATATATTCACTAGTCAAATGGTGGAAGTTTAAAGCGAAAAGTTCAAATAAAATCTGAATAAAATTTACGTGTTCAAAATTAAAAATCAGCTTTTATTTACTGGTAAAAAGTTCCGAAATTGTCCACCATAAGGTTCCAGAAAGCGCACGAGAATACGGGTGAAATGTTCCGACACCAACTGAAAGCTGTGGCCATCTTATTTAAGGGCGAGGCCGCATTGACTGCTGGGTACGTACCAGAGGTGTGGCCCATGGGTATGTGCTGGGCATGTCGATTGTCATCGGAAAATGGGCAAACGATGGCGGTCGCTGGTTGTGATGTGCAAGCGATGGGAACCCACGTGGATTTAAATGGGCAATGGGCGCCCGTTCTGAGGCCGTCGAGTGCAAATTTTGGGTTACTGTCGCGTATTTTAGCCAATGCCGATTTTTTTCCTCGTCATTACTTTTAGCGTAGTTGGTCATAGGAGTTTCACGCCGAAAGACACAATTAGATTGTTGCCTCTTTTAGTGGCAATCTAATGCTATCAGAAGCTCATAATCATAAATTAATTTGCGGTAGTGCTTTTGACTCAGTGCCCATGGGTCATACTGGTGTCGGTAGAGGTAACCAGGTAAGTTTCAGAAGCCAAACGGAAATTTTTCAATAATATTGTAAAGGCAACATTATTGTAATGCAACAGGCATGCTTTCCAATCCTATGGATGGCCCCAGAGACTTTGTCGGAAATCTCACGTAAACGAGCCACCCAGTTGACGGCCATGTCCGACGTTTGGTCTTACGGTGTGACGCTTCTGGAGATGTTC
>JAQIWI010003092.1:0-10785 GCA_034698825.1 Deuterosminthurus bicinctus
GTGGGACTTTTGATAACATTCAGAAGTTAAGTTGGATCATGCAACGAATTTCAGAAACCACAGTCGAACTTTGTTGCAGTCTAAAGGGTTTACCAGACGATTTGCACGCAGAGAGATGTGCATTTGTTGGCGTTGTTTCTTGCATTTTGCTTGTAGTCGAATAATACTCACATTATTGTGGGCCACGCAGGCAAGGAATTTGTTAGAAGTTGGCTCAGATTGAGAGCGGACAAACGAGTGGTTGACATTTGAACCTGCAATAGTTAGAAGAGTGTTTCCCTGCAACTCAATTTTAAATTTTCAATGCCGGTTGTACTTACCCACTCGACTGTATAATCAAAAGGATCCCTGCCAAGTTGTTCTCCAAACAGCAACAACTAATTCGAACTAAATGGCCGGGTCAATCAACTAACCACTTAAAAAATGAATGGCGTTAAAGCTTGACAAAACTGTTAGCAATAGCAGGACATGATTCTAGTTACAAAAAAGTCCCTGAAAAAATCTATATCAGTATTTTGGCAAAAGCAGGGAACGTAAAGTGTATGTAAAATAATGTTACTTTGAGAGCAGTGAGCTCGGCAAGCATTTGCAACTTCCCCTTCTCAAAATACAGGATGGCCCCGCCCAATGAGAAATATACACATTCAATCGTGAATAACTCCGGACATACTAAAGCTATGACACTTTTGATTACCGATTCTGAAACTAGAATCTTGGGGACATGTTTTGACCAAGTCTCCATTAAAATCGGTCATCAATTGGCTGAGAAATTCGAATTCGTAAAAACAAGTTGGGCTTTAACGTGGGGTCTTTTGGGTTTTTTTAGACTTTGAACGCCCATGTCTCCGTAAATAATGATCGCAGAGACAAGTGGAGCACATTGTTCGAAAGCTGAGAGCTCAGAGAATGTTGCTGTGCGTTTCAAAGGTTATCTTTAGAGGGAACCCGAAATTTTTAATAATCCTGGTTGGTTTCTCCGCATTTTTACCTGCCGTCTCGCTGTTGTTGCACCGATTTGAAAATTTTAAAGTGGAGGAGATTTGCAATTAAATTATATTTAAAATAAACTATATTGGACGAAAATCGGTTCAGTGGTTACTGCTGTATGTGGGGAGGAAAAGGTTACGCGGGACCCTGTACTTTGAGTGTCCAATAAAACCGAGTGCTTAACAGAGCCAGTTCAACTGAAGTTCAAAGTAGACCAATTATAAAAACAAAAATGGCCTCAAATTTGATATAAGATTTTCACTGTCCCATGTACAAATAACCTCAAAAAGACGTGCGTAGTCAGAAGTTCATCAGAAATGTCTACGTGATCATTATTTATTGACCATTCTATCTTAGAATATTACCCGTTAGAAGCTACTGAAGGAGGCCCAGTCTGTATTTCGTGAGAGCTTAAACGGCGTCAAAGCTTGTGACTGTCAGCATTATGACTGAGGTAACCTTGCCTGATACTGATAAAGTATGTAGCATTTGAATGACAATTCAAGCGAACTAGATGATTGGTCGGTCAATGAAACTGACATTTATACTTATTGATTTCTGACCCATCACATGGGAACTTGAAGCCGAACGGACAAAATCGAGTTGGCATTGAGGACAGCACCACTGCCTCGTCAAAAACACGAAATTGCAATACTTGAAGGTCATTTTTGAAGATTAGCAATGGTGCTTGCTTCTTGCACAATTGTGTGCTTGAACGTCATGCGACAGGGCTGCATAGGTAGGACCAACCAAATTAGTTTGGTCAATGCAAACGCTGCATGCGCTTTTAACTATGAAGATTGTTGCTTTTAGTGTGAACCCAACAAACGTCGTTTAAATGCGCAATAAAGATGACAAGAAACAAAAGTTATATACTTTAAGGAATACTTTGCGAGATTGAAATTGAACTTTTCAAAATGGAAACTGATCCTGCAACGAGTTTAACACGGCCAGAACGATTAGTTACAAATTGCTACAATGCATTTCCATGCATGGCAACCATGTATTGCAGCAACGTAACAAAATGAACTGCAAGTTGCATCATGACAATCGGGATATTCTTAGCCACAGTAGAATAGATGACGAATAATGAAGACACTTATAGCGAGCAGCATGGAAAGACCAAGAACTTGAAAGGCTGCAAGCAAGTCTTTCAGTGTTATTCCGCTCCATGGAGCTTCGACCACCACCAACTCGGAGTCAAATTTGCGCCAGATATGGGCAAGGTTTGATTTCCTTTTCCATTCTTCCCCCAATTTTCTTTCCTCTCTGTCTTCAAATAATTTCAAAGTTTCTTTCACTTTCCCAGCATCATAACCATCCGTCCAGTACTTCCAAATACCATGTACACAAAGGTTTCCCAAAACTTTGTGCACAATTGGTCCAAGGAATGTATTTTGCACTGCGATGGATGAATCACGATCAAAAAATGGCAAATTACCACCACGCAGAATACGAAATTTCCCCCTGTCCAACATGCTTCTTAATCCATAAGCACGGACTATGTAATCTAGGTTCACGTACGCCAACACTATTTTTGAGCTTGTGTTGTAGCTAGAAGGAATCAATTTTGTGCTGTATTTAGGCACAAAAGTCAATGTTTTGTTAAATTGCCGCAAGACAGATGCAAGGGATCCATTATTGTAAGCTTGCAATTCCAAATAGTATTCAATACTTGAGTGGTATTTTGATGCGGTTTGTCCATTCATTTCGAAATACTGCAAATCGCTCAATATTGGGTACTCTTGGACCTCCGAAAGTTGCTGCATATCATCAGGACATGAAGGCAGAGAAGGCGATGTGATTTCACTGATCAAATTTCCACTATGGCACATCCCTAGCAGCATTGCTCCAAATGCCCACAAGGTGATCAACAGAAGCATTTGCCTGGAGGCAGAACGGATCACTTGGCCATGTCTATAGAATCGCTCAATCAGTAACATGAGAACAACTGGCGTGGACGATTGCAATTTGACCCAGAAAGAGGTCCCTGATTTTGCAGCCATTGCGGCTATTGTTGCCGACACGCATAAACAGGTGGTCGCTGCGACAATCCAAGTCATGAGATCGTACGCCTGTATAAAAGCCATCAATCCGATCGTGTTCACCTTAGTGATGCAAATAAAACTCGACCTTTCACTGACCACCGCATAGCTGACGATTTCCATAGTGTACTGTCTTTGGCGTGACAAAAATTGGTGGCGTGAAGCAGTCCCGACGCCGACCCAAATGGTGCCCACACGCGGTATTAGTCTTTCAAGGCCACGCTCATCATTTGTTATTGTTGTGTTAAGAGTTTCAGAAATTAAGTCTACAGCACACAAGTGTGGATGGGTCACTACTGTTGCCCCAAACCAGCACTTTTCCCAAAACCCATCATCAGGAGCCCCTCTAGATCGAGTTATCGCTCCTTGCTGGTCTTTGTGAATGATTTTGTACAGCTTTTGAATGTGTACCAGTTGGAAATTCGAAACTTGAAACAAGAACGGACCTTCTTGAAAGGCATGCGCAAAGCCGATAGCATTTACTTGTTGTTCGTCCAATATTAAGAGGTACACCGCAGGCGAAGAAATCGTTGCCAACTTGCAGAACAAGCCGACATTGTCAATGGACATGAATTCGTCAGACGTCATGAAGATCAGAATGTAGTTGAACGGAATATTGTACGATGTCAACACTTGGGAAAAAATTTCAATGGGGTCACTCTTTTCCAAGATTGTTGAAGTTGCGTGAGGACTGTAGAAGTTCAAGAGAGTTGTCGTGTGCCTGGTGAAGAGGGGATGTGGCACCATTTCTAAAAAGCGTTTATTCAATCTCCCGTAGTGCTCAAGAGTTTCAACAATAACTGCACAGTTTATGTATTCCGAATAGAACTGGATGTATTCTGTTGATGCTACTGAGTCGTCCCAATGAAAAATGTAGACAATGCAGTTTTGAAAAGAGGATAGGAGCTCAGTTGATGTATCTTCTGTGGGGCTGGGCCTGACGGAGGTGCTCAAAGATGTCTCAATAAGGATGCAGGCAGTCAGGGCAATAAAAAGAGCTTTCATTCTGGCTAAGTACAGATGAACCAATTTAGGGGAAAAATACTGAAAATTGCTCCAAACTTCGTAAATCCAGTTCTGGGAGCAAAATTCTACAGAACTTAGCTGTGTGCATGTTCCAATATGATAAACGAACTTTTGCAAGTGAACTGCTAAGTTGGCTTAGCTTTATGTTAAGATAGCAATAACATTAAATTGAAAGAATTAAAAGTTAAGAACTACTTGATGTCAAGACGTTTTGGACTAACATGGCTGAAATGGGAACAATAAAGCATTTGAATCAAACTCAAAGGTTTTGTAATTCAATATTCATACAGAGCAATACCCCAAAGAGACAATTCAAATAAGTGTCGAACCCTGTAAATGAATAACTTAAACTAGACCAATGCGTACACCAGTTACGACCTGAAAGCGAGGATAGTTTCCAAATCCTGTGAGGCTCATGTTCTGTTCTATGTCACACAGTTCGACGGGCCACACTTCCAAGTTAATCATGGACGAACGTTTGGTGTGGGAATAATCACTACAGTGACTACAGGCCCAATAGCTGTACTTGACAGTCTCGTACTTCGTAGCTGAGGCATTTAAAATAGGAGTGCTGGTGTGAGTTGATAAGTCCTGTAAGCCAATTTTCATGAGCAACTGTCCATAAAGGTCATGCAAGCGAAAAACTTAACACATAAATTTCAACACGTCTACAGTGATGCAATATTTGATCCCATTCGTAAGCTCAATTGCGGGTTCTACAACGACCTCCTCCTCTTTACCACCAGCGCGCTGAGGAAGCACCACCGAAAACTTTTCCTCTACGTTGTTTTCCTGGATCGCGCCAACGCACCACTTGAGTGTGATTTTAAAATTCAGAGTTGCATCCTTCAACTTTGAATTCTGAACTTGTCGATACGGCCAACGGATGAAAATTCCTTTAATCGATGGCTTCTTAATAGAGAATTCACACCAAACTTTTGGGGAAGCACTAGGACCAAGTTTTGCCAGAAAACTATTTAAAAAGCAAAATGTCCGCAAAAATCAGCCAGAACGTGCAGACATTTTATTCAAACTCAGCTCCATACCTAATGCATTCTTTGAGTGGCATGTTTCCATTGTGGCTGCAAGCTTTTGTTGCATTTACATTAAAGCAAACGGACTTTTCCACCATTTCAGCCATACGTGGAGCTACGGTGAAGATCATATTCTTTTCGATTTCCGACCTAAAAGTAAACCCAACCTGATAGGCTGCTTTTGATTCTGCTTGTTATATTCACCTCCACAAGTTCAAGTTTTGTTGAGAGGTATTACCTTAAAGCAGGATCGCTACCGAAGAATGAGTAAACCTGCACAATTTCCTCAGCTGACAAGAGTCCACTCGGAACTACAACTGTTGTGAATTTGTAAGGAGTCATACATGTAAAGCGAACGAGGACAATCAAGTTCTTCAGAACTCCCTTTAAGTCAGTCTCACCACCTGGACGATTCTCACCCCAAATTAGTAAAAATTTAAACAGCTCGCATTCTTTCGCTGTCAAGTCGTCACGGCGCAGTACGTGGATCAAAGTGTGCTCTTGAGCTTCCATAAGCTCTTCCTCAAAAGTACCTAGGTGTCTGAGTAAAATTCATACCACACAGTAATCGACGTTCATGGAAGTCAACTTGATTCCTTAGCTTACTCGGCCAACAAGTCCCCGGCCTTTTCCATCAGATCATGTTTCCCGTAACGGTATGCCGTCTCAAAAACCTCGAGAGCATCTTCAATTTTGATTTCAGTCTTGATCAATGCTTCACATTTCTTCTTTAATGGGCCAACTTTATATTTAACAGCTAAATGCAGTAAGTCCAAAGCACCTGCTATACCGACTTCGAATTTGTCGGCGTAGATAAACTACAAGGTAGAAAAGAGAACTTCCAATCATTAAAAAACTATTTACTTTAAAATACCAAAAGATCTTACCTCCAAAAACTCCGAGAATCTAGGAGGCGTGGATTCCGCGATTTCAATCTCTCGTTTAGCATTTTCGCTAGCTGAAGGTTCGGGCGCAGGCGTTCGGAATATACAGTTGGTAAAATAAGTTTAGGCAACACGAGGTTTGTTTTGCACACGCGACTCCTGTTCCCACCAGTGGAGCCCCACACCCACGAAATTACTACAGTAGTTAGCCCAGTTAATGGGCTCTCTGATGGTGTCACCAACTCGGCGGAATTCCGCCACCCGCCGAAATGGCAGCCTGCAAACTGCAGCAGCATCGTAGAACAACGTCAAAAAAGTTTAGGCAACATTTGGTTTTGTGGCCATTTTCCACCAAAATGGCCTAACTAAATACACTAAAAAATTATGCTTTACTAAGCCAACTATGCTGACACATTAATTGTGCTACTAGATAGCAACTGGTGACGGGGGTCAAGGGGTGGGCGAGGTCAATTTTGTAGGTGAAAAGTTGCCAGCTATAAGGAATCCTCACAGCTTACTGAACGAGATTTTTGTGCCTAATAAAGGCTAAAATTACGACAAAAATGTAGATTTGCATTTCCTGTATCATAAACTTAGATAAAGTTTCGAAGTACTCTATAATAATAATACAAAACTTGTTCAGACCGATCTCCAATTTTGACGCCCCCCACAAAACTCCAGTTCCAGGGTGCCCCGTGGGGAGTTGTGGGGGGGACTTGGCACCCACAGAAAGAGCAATCCTTAGGCTACATCTCTTAACCAAAAACTTTGAAGTAAACTTGTAATTGACTCAAGAGAAGCAGGTCAGCATTTCGGCAAGACGAATTGCTCGAGTGACGCAGAAACGGTCCATAACGATTACATTTAGGCACATACATGAATTCAAGTAATCGCAATTCTCTGAAATGTACCCCTACCCTTGTGTTCAAAAATTAGCTAAACCAGAATCAATTTTTATGCAGACATGTAGTCGTAGTCCAACTTTTCTTGAACATAATTTACAGAGTAACTGACTTTGAATTCACAGGCTCGTAGCTGGGAGTTGACAGTGGCGTATGGAATAATACGAAGACTTGTAATCATAGTGAAGGAGGATCTTTCATCCATTCTGTGTGCTACTCACTCCGTGCTCGCTATTTTACGCAAATGAGCAGCTTTGATCTTGTCAAAGGATCGTCAAGTGGTGGTTACATTTTTTTTGATCCTACATTCCCGTAGGAACAGCAGGGAAATAGGCATCAACTTGAGAAATCTACATATTTGTCAAATTGAGAGGTCAGAGTCACGGATGATAATTCTTCCGGATGATTGATTTTAATTTCATGCACTATTAGCTGCTTGCTATCGAAATCAGTTACAATTGCTGGCGATTGTTCTCCAAAGACTGGTCGCTTTTAGTATCAGGTTAACATTTTCGCCGGTTGTTGTCTTTTAAAGATTCAGTCCTTTCTTCATTTCATCCCGTCTCTGCTTTTTGCTAATGAGAGTAGCACCCTGATCTTGAAGGTTTAGTGATATTAAAGCCATTTGGTCACACGCATCAGCGACAAAAGCCAAGGTAATAATCACGGAAGGAGACTTCATTTTCAACAGAAAAGCTCTCTTTGAGCTCTCGGAAAGCTTTTGTCTTTGTCGACTGCTTCCAGTGCCGAAACTATTGTCTTCCAGTGCTTCACGACTGTTTTGACAGCGCGTTTCTTATTACCCACCCACCTAATTTTTTTTTAGCAGGCTTAAGTTCAAAATTTGTGTCTTTAAGTTCGCGTATTTTTTCCTTCATAATAAGTTTCTTACGAGGGGATCGGCTATTAAACATAGCGTACAGAGAATTTACTAAATTGTCAACATCTATTAGTAGTTTTGTCTTTCCCTGTGCCCTCTTAACAGCTTTCTCAAGACGGTGTGCATGACAGTAGACATAAAGTATTTCATGGTCTGTTATTTGGTTTAAATTATCTTTTAGCTTTTTAACATTCGCACTCCCGTCTGTTCCGAATCCTATGTATTTCTCACGCACCCATTCGTAAAGGTTGTCGTTAGTAAATTCTTCTACTGAAATCTTGAACAAATTTTCGGAAGTCTTTACAGCGACTACTTTATATATTGCTACCCTTACAATTCCATGTACACCGAAACTCGGTCAATTGCAGACATAAAAAAACAGAAGGCAAAAAAGCTCGTCTTCTTGAGTGTTAGTGAGTGATCAAAAGCTTGAGGAGCGTTAAGGGTCCAGAAGCTTTCAAAAAAATTCCCAAAAGGACGCCGGAAAACTATTTTGAACTTTCAATAGGCAAGAACTGTCAATTTTGGACCTACAATAAAACTGATGGCGTAGAAAAACTCGCCGTGTTGAGTGTTAGTGAGTGATCAAAAGCTTGAAAAGCCATAACGGTCCAGAAGCTTTAAAAAATTTGTGGAAAAGGACGCCGGGAAAGTATGCCAATGCTAACCATGATCTTCTTGTAGAGCAGTTTAACCAAACCGATCGGCAGCAGACCAATCACATCACAGGCTAGAGCGGCAATGATAGGAATAGGAACCATCGGGGCACTTTGTAAGGCTCCCAAGCAGGCTGCAATTTCCTTCGCTCTCTCATCACCTGATGCAATTCTCGGTGAAAATTTGAAGACAACACCAGCCCTGTAAACTCATAATCAAACAAAAGTTTGAAACCTGGCTACTTTTACGTAGGATCGATAACATTAAACAACAATAACATTTGTTCATTTAAATCCCAAAAGTTGAGAAAACTCACAAATGAACAACAAGTCCGCCCGGATGATTCGGCAAAGGAAACGGGACAAAAGCTGACATTGATGTCGGCAACTCCTGCCCTGCGGCTTGCATTAATCTTCGTATACTTCCAGCTGCAACAGAATAAACGGCTGCGTTGTACCCCACGCCATTTTTTCTTCGAATTTATTTTATCTTTTCAACCCCAACATCATCACTAAAGAAGACATGAGGCTTTCTGAAAAGTTACTTGTCCAACAAATGCCACGAATTCGGGCCGTCGAAGGAAGTCACGCAAAGTTTTGCAAAGTCGTAGGGCATTTTAATGAAGAGGACAAGCGGGCGCAGTAGTCTTTGTACTATCCGTTGAGGAAAGTTGGGCTTTGGCACTTTAGCGTCCACATTATCTGGAGCAAGCTGTAGCTGTCGGCCAGGGCGTGGTGAATTCTAATGATAATTACACTGCCACTCTCAGTCTTGTGTTTACTTATTTTGCGGTAGTCGGGAATGATCAAAAGCTCCCAAGGACTTTGACCTTGAAACCATGGTCTTGCAATCAAGTCACCCGTGATCCTCTTCAAATCTTCTTCTGTACATGGCGAAGGAACTTTCAACTCTGGCTCGGTGTAATCATACAGTCGAATGTGATTATCCAAATTAAAATCCTCATCCCATTTCCGAAAGTGAAAGCCCAGAAATTCCGTCCAAGTTTGGCGTATTTTGTCATACTTTCTTTTCCCATCCTTCTTGTCTACGTAATTCAAAACTTTTCGTTGAAACTGGAGCTTAAATTTATCTACTGGCATAGGCCCATCAAAAACAAGATGAAGCACAATGTTTAGTTTTGGTCGAGTGTAGATGGACTCCAAGGCAAACATTGTCAGCGCTCGTATGGCTGAGCCCGAAAAATAGCTCGGAGAGACTTTATGAAAATAAACACCCGGGAGATAGACTGAATTTTTGGTTGTATTTTTACGGCAGGATTAACTTTAATTTAAATACTGGTCCGGCTGGACTTAATAACTAGACTTGACAATATCTATCTGGCACACACAAGCACTTTTCTCGCTCTGAGTGTAAAACCCAACCATCTACCTTCTGAGCTCGCAGATCCCTTTATAGAAAGTCATGGCGTCCCCAGCAAGGTGTCTCATTGGCTGAGCACTGAGCCAATGAAATCGTCGTTTCTACGAGGTAAAGGAAACATCTGGCAAACATCCAAGTGAGACAGAGAGTAGTACTGCAGCGGCTGACACGAACACGTCTAGGTGCGAGACTTCAACATCAAATCCAAAAATTCACAACAGCAAGCTAAGACACCGTCAATAGCACCCACACATAGTCAAATCGAGTCCATGGTGAGGATGAAACTAGGCGTACAGTGCAGTGATAGAGACATCGAGATATCAAGTGTTTGAAAATACTACAGTGAACGAAAAGATTTTGCTTCATCCGTGCATTTTTCAAGCTTTAACGACTCTACAATTATAAATGAAAACGCTTGATTCAACAGATTTTTTGCACATTTAAAACAGCATTCAGAAGCATCCATTAGCTACCATTTGAATTTTCACCATGCAAGCAGCATTCAGAGGTGCCCATTCGCCACCAGCATGCTGACAATGTTGTTGAAAACATAATCAATGAAAATCAGCGTGGACGTCCTCTCCATCATGTGAAATTCTGCCACCTTTATTGGGTTGTCCTAAACCGTAGGACGGTAGGATGGTAGGATGGTAGGATGGTAGGATGGTAGGACGGTACGATGGTAGGATGGTAGGATGGTAGGACGGTAGGATGGTAGGATGTTAGGACGGTAGGATAGTAGGACAGTAGGATGGGAGGGCAGTAGCATGGTAGGACCGATCTGCATTTTTTTCAATTTTAAAGATTATTAATATTAAATTGCAATTAAAGTATAAATAATTCTAACGCTATTACTTTATTTCTTATACTATTAGTTGAAGACATGAAACGGTTGCTACTGATTGGTCCTTTCTTCATGGATTAAAGTATGTCATTCTATTGTTCGTAGCCTTACTCTGACTCAGACAGTAAGGAGCGGCTTATTTAAAA
>JAQIWI010003093.1:0-10784 GCA_034698825.1 Deuterosminthurus bicinctus
CATTGTTTACATCTGCAAATAGACTGATAGAATTGCAACTACGTAATGCTAATCCTTGAAAGCACTGTGAATGGGATTATGCAGTAGTAACCAAGGCTAACATGTTTTTACTGTGACAGCATAATTTTACATTCCATTTTTAAGGTACAAAGGTGAACTGCACTCAACGTGAATGACATGATAATTAATTACGATGAGCTAGCAGCTTGTCAATTGCCTCGTACGCAAAACTTACTGTCAAATAGAAGCCTCTTCAACTGTGTTCAGTTATCAGCACTTGCACCCACCCGCTTGAGCATTAGAACACACATGAGAACGTTGACATTTATTTCCTCATCCATCCCCTCCACGTCCCTCTTTAGTTTCTGCACGAAGAATTAAATTCGTGCTCTTATCAGTCATGATATCCGAGTCATCCGAGGGGCTGAAGCCGGAATCAATGGCCCAACAACACCGAACAGTGGCACATTTAGATTCTCAAATCATCAGTCCTCATCTAACTCGACCCCCTCTACCAAGCACTGCACAATGCATTGATTTCGATCATCCAATTTAAATTGAGGTTAACCTCACCACTAACAACCAACAATGACTCAAACGCCTGAAGAAAGTGAGGGGAAGAAATAATAAAGCTTTATGATTCATACCCCTTGGCACATATCAAATTGAAAGCAGGGCTTTTGCTAATTGTAATTAAATGTACGAGAATTGTGTCCATTTGATGTTAATTTTGCAAAAAACTCCGTGCAGCACTGCGGGCAACGTTTGTGCAACAATGGCCCATAATAACCGTTGAAATGTAAACTCAACAGATCCTGCCTCATACATAACTGTTTTTTGCCTTTAGGGCCACATGCACTGGCACCGCTCACAACCCCACATGACTAATTGCAAAGAAATGCCTAAACATGCTGAATAAGCAAAATATCGTTGGCATAAAGATTATATACATGTCCTCAACAGTCTTGTTTAGACGGCTGTCCTGTCTGTGTGCAAGAAGAAGAAAGAGGAAATTATGCTGATTATTATTGTAACTCTTCAACTTATTCCCCTCAATTGTTGTCTATACTACATTACACTATACACACGCGAACAGACCAATGATCTGACCATTTACCCTCCCGGTGATTCTCACAGTAATTTTTCAATCCCAGTCTCATTTGAGTCAAAACACTCGGCAGTGAAAGACCCATTCGGCTCTTTATTCATTCCTTATTTGGCACATTGCTCTCAAGTTACACCAGACCACACAGACATTTCCATGCAAAATCTTTCAATATTCAGAGGGGAAGTGACATGTGAACCGTAAACTTAACTAGGGACATGGGAAATCCAAGCTGTAGACTTCTGATTAATCTGCCATTGCTTGTGTAAGCACTGCTGACAGTTCATCCGTTGAAATAAAAAAAAATACTTTCCGCTTCCTGACGTCTTTCTGAAAGTCTCATCTTTCAATGTGTGATCGTGTGCATAAAAAGTTCGATAAGGACGGGGCAATATTATGCTTCAGTCAGTGTATGTTCATGCGAGGCAACTTTTTCTCTTCTGTCGTCATGTCCTCCTCATCTTTATTAACTTCCACATCTTCTCTAAGGATACAACAACCGCTTAGCCTATGAAGAATCTTGTTTTGTCCGTCCACAAAGCTAGTCGGCAAAAATCTCGCGAATTTTAAGTAGCGAAATCTTCATCCCACCCCATCTCGACACACGAATTTTCAAACCACACGCACTCACACTCTCAAGACTTAATTTCATTTTAATCATGGGCCCCTCAATAAGAAGCTCGAGCAATTCGTGTTGGAAAGGATTGGCCGAGCTATAGAGGATCGGTAATCGGTAGTGAAAACACTTGAGAGTGAATCAAACAGTAATTATATACCTTCGTAGTGCACAGAAGGTGGACATAGTGAAACTCTGTGAGTGAATAGTGTAGTAAAATTTTTATAAAAATCTAAGTTGCTAATTTTAAAGGTGACGTGTGAGAGGGGCTCATTACTTTTCGCTCTCTCCGGGAGCATATTTACACGTGAAGGCATATGGAATTTTAGTATTCTTTGCGGCAAGACACAGGACTGAGCATAAGGAAAGACAAACTGCATGCGTAATGTGGCAGTCCGCCAATTTCTTGTAATTGTTATTAACGCGTATGTACTGTAAGGGTGTGCATCAAAACCTTCCACGCTTCATCAATGTTAAGCTCCTCAAAGTCTTAAGTCTGGAATGGGATGACATGGATTTTCCATCCGACTCTCCAACTTGTGCGTCTGTTACATTTAATGTCTCAGTCACTTCCAAGAGTTTGAGACGGTTGGAGGTGTGTTAAACTGTGGCTTGTTGGAATTTCTTGTTTGTGTTGTGATTCATGGGGAAGTACTTGTGGCATTGGGAAAGTGTCAATAAGTGAATGTTATTTGTCTTCAAGTGCCCCGACCCTCAGGACTGTGCTAGTGATGTGCTGTTGTGGGGGTGCATAAGTGCGGAGCAGCAGAATGCCATCAGGATCTGTAACAAAGAAAGCAGCTCTCTTCGAGCTCCCCACAGATGGCAAAAGTCAGCTGAAACGTAAGCATGCGATCAAACGAAAGAATAATCGACGAGCCACCAGACAATTTTCATCCGCAGAGAATCTTGTCGAGGACTTTAGTGACTCCAATAAAGCAAGAAATTCTGTGATAAGTTCCACATTGGACAAGAAGGATTGTGTTGACAATAAATCCGATGGACTTGATGTCAACAAAGACTGCGCGAACAATGATGGCACAGATGACAAGAAACATGCCAAGTCACAGCCCTTATACGGCACGACTAAGCGATATGATAGTAAGACAGTGAGTCTGAACACAGTGTTTCTATTTAGTGGCAGTTTTACTGCATTAAATACCCTTGCCCTCGAAGAGCCTATTCTTGCCAAGCCACAAGAACACGAGGATTTTCTACAGGATTTTGTCAGCAGTGGCAATGGCAACAATGTCAACAAGTTGGCCGTGTGGTCCGCTGGAGAGGACTTTAATTGTATCTTAGGAGAAAGGAATTTAAGACGAACAGTATCAGTTGACAGCGTGCTGAAATATCGGGATGATAGCGTGATTAGCGATGAGCCATTTTATGAAGAACTGAATTCCATCAGGTGCAGTACTCCTACTGAGAAAGCCATTACTTTGCCAAGACTGCCATGTGTTCAAAACAATGTCATTACTTCTCCAAGCTCAATTAGCAAAGGGTCCAGTGAACCTTATGGATTCTCAGCGATATTTAAAGGTAAAATGCCATAATGATAAATTACCATCAGATAAGACTGATTACAATATTTTACAGCCGGTGAGTAAAGGTACTTTTTTCAGGTAAAATGACGGAGTTCATGGCGCTCCTATCCTTTTCAATCCCGTCACACAAGTTCACAAAACCATCTCCCTCATAAATCCATCCACCCTCATATCATTCTCTTGTCTAACTTTAAAACATCTGACTGAATGTGACTAGTGACTACCTTGTAAGCCAGTCTCACTTTCTGCAGCTGACATTCGACTCTAAACTTGTACAATGGAGCAGGAGTAACTTTGGCAGTAATCATTGTCCCTATTAATTTGAGCAATGACTCAAGTCCTTGTGAGGGAAGGATATAAAAAAAAGAAGCTTGCAATAACATCCGCATGCTAAGCAGTGCCCCGCTGATTCAATGAAGAAAGCCATCAAATCAATAAGATGCTTGCATCCCCTTGATCATCATCATCATTATTATCATCACAGTCTGACTCGCCCAAGTCAGTAGCTCCTTCTTGCCGAAGGGAGAATCCTTGAACGAATGACCGCGGTATAAAAAAAACACTGTGCAGGGCAATCAATAATACAACTGTCCGCAGTTACAAGAGTAATAGATCAGACAGTCAACTCGTTTTTTCCGTTTGAACAAACTGTAGACACCCTCGCATTAATTTTAACCATGCCATAATAAATGACGGGATTGACCGTGTACAGATCATCTCATTCATGGGAGGAGGCTGTACACACAAATTGCATACACACAGTTAAGCACGCAATTTAAAAAGTATACACACACACACGTTGAAAAACACACCCCACGAATACGTAAACATAACTTGGGCAGGTCCATTAAGCAAGCTGCGTAAAAATGTTACAGAAAGGGTTACCTGGCCCCGTCGCCTAACAGGTGAATGGGGAGAATTTTGGGGAATTTTTCAAGTTAAAAATACTGAACATTCTTACGAAGACAAATACGGGTTGGCTACCCTTGGGAGTCTGCCGTATTTAGGCAAAGACCCTGAGGGCTTCATACTTTCACTTGTAGCCACGGCAAATGAACTGTAAGAACTGAACTAACAGAAGCAGAATAGCAACTGAGCACAATGCCATCGGCCCTGTGAGATTGTTAAGCGCGGTATAAAATATGCGCTTACATGAGTAAGGTAATGTTATACATTGCACCTTTATTCAGAATATCCCTTCACATCCCTATCATCCCTTATCATACACATATTATGTTTTCATCTACCTTGAGATTGTCTCAGCTTGTGGCCTTAATTTCGCCACAAGCTTGAACAGAACAAGGGGGCGATAATCATCATTTTTCCTCAATTAATCTAAAGATTTATGGAGAATTGATTGGATCTGATTGAGTGTGTGGGCCAACGTTTAACCGCAAAATTTACCATAAACCGGAATTAGACTTTAAGTCGCTCCTTGCGGACACTTCAACTTGGACAGATGACATGTTATTTTTGCATTTCCTGCTCAAGTTACACGAACGGTGTTGTTGATGAAGATGATGATTCTATGTCATAATAATTTGCATGTGGCAATACTTTACGGGCTCTCGAGGCGCTGGGGAATGGATGATGTGAGGGGACTGTGAGAAGCTTCTATACTATCTCACACGCATTTAATTCAGCCTTGCAAGTTAAGGTGTGTTGGGATGAGCGTGTTTGTGAATGTGTGTAGGCCGAAGGGATTTTGCCATAGTTTATTCCATAGTTGTAAAGGGGAGAGAGAGGGTCTCACATTCTTCGTGTGCCGTTCTTGTTGTGTATCTTGCATTTGCTTGTGGAAACTACTTCACATTTGATTGCATTATATTCTCAAGAGATTGTCTGTCTTGCTGCTCCTTCTTGGTTACTTAATCTGTAAGTGGAGCTCTGTGGGGACGGTCTTAGGAGATTGTCCGCTGTGTATTGCCCATTATGACTCCGCTTTCTGTCACGACCACGTCCACAGAGCATCCTTTTGTGTGTGATAGGCTATTCTGCTGAAGTTACTCTGATTTATTGCTCATTGTGCCAAAAGTCCGAGATCTGATCATCGTCACTGCACTGTCAGACAATCCTCTCAGTGTCTGTAAAGACGATGCAGAGGTCGGAGATGTAATGTGCGTATTCGCTCTTCACACTCATAAACGGATAGGTGTAACGGGATTGAGTTTAAGCTGTTGCGTTACGTGTCAAGCCCTAAACAAATTCACTCAAGTGACAGATGTGAGTGTGGACATCACCTTGGAGGACAGGTTGACACGAAAAGTGTGAGTGTGTGTACGTGCTTTCAGCTTTACAATTCTGATCAGAAGACATACGCACAAGCAGTTGGTAAACTTGATTGCATGGGATTAGTTGAGCATTTGCATTCTGAACGGTGTTGGATACAAATGTGTCATTTAAAAGTGTGATTCGACGGCAGAGAACGGTGTGGAAACGTGAGCAAGAGAAGTTGAAAATTATTGGCACAGAAATATTATTGGAATCAAGAAAAAATCGTGAAATTCCTTTCGAAAGGAACAGTGTGGAGGCAAAATGAAGCACGTGGCTGGTCACGATTTTATTTTCAGAGCAAACCATGTGAATTGTTTGGCAACTGTTTACGAGCGACCAGTAATAATTTGTGGACTTGTTTCATAATGGAGAGAGTGTGGCTATTACAGTGAGAGTTAACATGGCGGTGCAAATATTGGCAGCAAATAAATCCTTGATTGAAGTGAATTATGTCGGTGGTGAGACAATCCCTCCACCGGTCCCTCCAGGATTGGACAAGATTAAAGGGAAGAGGCTGGGGGATTTCTATAATTCTGGCTACTACGCTGCTGGACAGCGGCGTATTGAGTTCAGTGACAATAATGTTCAAGATGGTAATGAGGATGAGGAGGACTTGAGCTTTCTCAGAATCAAATTGCCCAGTGGTGGATCCTTTTTCGAAGAGCAGGAGATTTCGGCATACGTGAAGGAATGTCCGTGTAAGTATTTATTGCGACCAGTTAGGACCCAGATTTGACTTTGGACATTTGCCGTATAAAGGGGATCAGGCTCGTGGTGACAGCTCTTTTTGGTTACCACCTACGTGGTGTGCTTGATTAGTTCAACAGTTACACATCTTCACCCTCCGTCCACATTCATTAAGTCACACACAACAAGCGTTATTAGCATTTTGTGCTCTCTGAACCGTGGACTACTCATTTCCACTGTCAGAATTGCCACCAGCACATAGAGGTGGGAGAGGAACAAAATATGCTAAAAGGAAGACAAAAATTCTATGTAGGAACAGTGAGGCTGATTAAAAATGGGTACTGGGCGGATGAATACATTACTCAGATGCAATTAACGTAGCGTAAAAGGACTCTTGGTCGTTCTTTCATTCTGTCTGCTGTACTGTACGATGGCAAAATTTTTTCTACACGGCAGAATTACCACTACGTCTGGATCAAGGCTAACTGCATATTTTTTGCTCGCGTAACTCACACAACAATGCTACATGCATTCACACAAAACTAAAGCTGTTTGCGTGGGTTGTTGCAGGATGATGATGATGATGTTGCAAACTTAGGCAGAGTCTAGTAGGTACCTTCCATTTTATTAGCATGTCTAAAGAAATCGATACGTGTAGGTACATCACAGTAGTCTTAAGCATGAGGTCAGCAGCATGGTAGAAGAAATCAAAGTAGGAAGGAGTCTGTGGACTGAATCATGTCCGTCAGATCCGCTTGCATGTGGGTACAAATTGAAATTTCTTTTATAGTAGATGCCTCGTAGTCAATTCAGCCCGTTCCAAGATCTTTCTTGATTCAGCCAACTGGTTTTCTTATTGGGAGTGGAACCATTAACTAAAATCAGCAAGAATTACCTATCTTATCTTCAAGTGCAAGCGAGCAATTCCTTGTATTACTGACTGATTACAAGTTTCACTTTTATTTGTTCGCTATATAACATCAGACATGATGAGACGGACATGATGAGACAGAGTTAGACGCTTACTATGTGGCTCGTCTGGGTGACCTCCGATGAGAGAGGACGCGCTTATTCGCACACAAGACTGTGAGGGCAGCGGCGGCGGCTGAAAGATTATCACAAAGACGAGAAGGGAAACTTGGGACAAGTATTTAGTGTGCTTGGCTTATGGGAAATTGGCAGTGCAATTTACCCACATGTTTTTTTAACAGCCTTATTATAGGTCACACTTTTTTAACCGCTGTTTCCTATTACTATATACTCGCACTCAAATATGAGCCTCGGTTGTTGGCATTATTATATTAATTTTGTCTGTCACAGCTTTCTTACATTTAGCAGTACAAATACACGCTGACATGCACACATAACATTAGCAATATGAATGTATACGCATTAGAAATGTACGCATTACCAAAACACATACTTAGTATGCCACGCTGAATTAGTACGCCGTTTTTTATGTCACATCATTAATATTGAGGAAATGACTTGAAATGAGAGGGAGAGAGAAATAATACTCCCTACACGCCAACAGAAATCAGTTTCCATGGAGAGTGAATGCATAAGTGATGAAAAATTTGTGTGGATGAGAATCCAGCAAAGTGTTGGTTATGCTTGAGGTGCGTTATAGCTTATTATTGCACGCGTCTGCATCTTATTGTTTCTTTATTGCAATATCAAATCACTAGACGGAAAGATAGCGTTACCACAGTGCCAGCACTAACACAATGCCACAAGTTATACGCACGTTAGTTATTTATGTTTAGTAAGAAACGTCAAGCCCTCATTCTCGTGGAAAAGATGTTATGACGGGCTTGAGTGACTTGAGAAGATTGCATCTACATTGCATTTCATTTACTCGCATAGTCGCATACACATACAAGCTGAAAAGGTTTCCATCTCAGGACAAATATGGATGATTTTGATAATTAACAGAGACTTTATGAGTGCTTGCCCTGATTGTGTAGGAATGCGAAACGAATATATCTCCATGCAGTAATCACATACACACATGGGATGCGATGCAAATCACTCTTATATTTATAAAGCCTTCTCTTCTGTCCATAAACGAAGCCGTCATGTACTGCTCACGCACGTATTTATTAGTATTGCATAAATTCTCAGTCAGTCGGCGGCTCATCATCAACATAGTCATGCCCATGCTTCACCAGCTCGTCGTCTCAGATGTGCTCATTCAAGTGTCAAGAAAGATTTGGAACCAATCCTTTTCACTGAGAGGCATTCGTCACAGCGGTCTCGCTAATAGTATGGTCGTGAAAAGCTTGAATGATTTCATAGGGAAGATAAAACAAAGCAAAGCGGTTTGTGCTGCATGATTGCTGGAGATAATGTATGGTGAGCATTTGGTCATGCACACATCTCTCATTGAAATGGGTAGAGAAACCAAGGTTTTAAAAGTACTTGGACGTATAGGCAATTAGCAAATTATCTCACTTTCGTTCGGGGCTTTTATGCAAGTTGTGTGGCAGTAGTAATAAGAAAAGGGAAAGAGAGGCTTAAACCGGATGGTATATAAGAAAAGGGCGGGGAAGGGTTTATTATTCCTAATGTAATAATAATGAGGAGGAATGACTGTCACAGCGCACATTCTCTGAGTAATAGAAAGCGAAAAGCCGGCTCAGGTGAAAATCATGTAACATGATTTGATTCCAATTACAAGTAGTGGGAGCTAGCTGTTTAAATAGTGTAAAGTGAAGTTCATTAGTCTAATTAACTCTGAACTTGTTATGTGGAATAAAGTGAGAGCTTTGAATGATGCGCATGTAGTCCTTTACTCTTTCCGCTGTCATGACGACTTTGAATGGGTGCATAATCCATTGTATTCATTGAAAGTGTAAAAGAATAAATACAATGTTCTGTAGTAATCTAATTGTAACTTTCCAGATGATGATGATACAGCGCCTCTTCAAACGTCCGCCTCCTATGAGTCCTTGTACTCTGAGTTGATCTACGACAACTCCAGTATTCGCACAGCTGGAAAAGATCTTTCCCTCCCTCTACCACCGCCACCACCGTCAGTTTACTCGGACGTAGACGGCAGCTATAACAACTCAAATTCAAGCTTTGACCGAAGTTCGGCCTCGTCGTACTCGAGTAAAAACACGCGGTCAGGTGAGGTCTATGGGTTCCGAACTCTTCCACCACCCCCAGCTCAACAAACCTCCTTGGTGAAGAATCCAACGAAAATTATTTCCGAGGCCCCAAGTAAATTTTCATCAATGGCGAAAACGGCCGGAAGGAAAATAGCGAAGAAGTTACTGTCTATGAGGAGACCCTCACAGAGCAGTTTTGACACGGACAGTAGCATTCGGAACAAGTACAGAGAGCAACCTATGATGAGACGGGCATCTTCGCCTTGTCCAAGCGTTGGAAGTACTGCAACCAGCAGGGCATCCGAGCATATGAGTGTGACGGGGTCAAGGAGCAATCTGTTACCTAGACGAAGCTTACCAGGAAAAATGCCCGCAATCATGAGACCTCCTGTTCCACCCCCTGCACCACCTAAAAGTGTCCCACCTTCACCACCCCCACCAACTGTATTTGTGAATAATATCAACGGCTTACAAAGAGCACCACCACCACCACAACCTCAAGTCGTACCAGAACAAAAATATGGTCAAATCAATAATAACAGCAATGCGCAAAACAATCAAAGGGTCAGCAGCGACTTTGACGATTATGAAGATTCCGATTTCTATGATTCTGACTCCGAGTTAATCAGAAACTTTGTCTCGGCTGTCCAACCAATCTACTCGATGGAAGAAGAGCCGCTGTACCAGTATTACACTTATGGCATTTCACTTAAGGTAAGCTCGCTGCCTCAGGATATCAAATTTCTATACTTACAGTAGTGTCATTCAAGAAGGCACATTTCTCACGTTCCTCATGTTTTTTGCAGCCTGAAGATGATTATCAGCCGGTAATTCCAAAAAACTTGGGGCTCACGTTGGATTTACTGGTGCCACGAGTAGGGCAGCGCACCCTTTGGTGCGAGCTGCCAGAAGTAATGAGTTCGGGCATACTGGCTATTTTGTCGGACAAGCAAAAACAATGGCAAGAAGCCATCTTTGAGATCCTCACGTCCGAAGTCTCATATCTCAAGTCCTTGGATGTCCTCATTTCCCTCTTTTACGAATCTCCAGAGCTCAACTCACTCCTCACTGATGACGAAATGAAATGTGTCTATGGAAATATAAATGAAGGTAACTGGACGAGGAATTTTGTCCTACAATTAAACGCTTAAAATAGTGATTATATTTTTATCTTTATGTGTGTGTAGTCAAGGCGTGTTCTCAAGCCTTCCTTTCTGAACTTCTGAGCAAATGGGAAGAGTCGTGGTACATACAGGAAATAGGGCAAACTGTGAACGACTTTGCTTTAAACCGGTTCTCTCCTTACATTGAGTACTGCCGGAATAAGCCATACCAAGATAAAATGCTGCAAAAGTTGAGGTGAGCTAGATTACAGTGCTCACAATGTCAATGTTGATGGTGAATTTATGGCTACTTCCTGGGTCTACAGAATTACGAATGACGAC
>JAQIWI010003094.1:0-10783 GCA_034698825.1 Deuterosminthurus bicinctus
GTGTACAAGGGGTTTGCAATAGGCTCAAGGCCTCGGCTGATCCTCCGGCTGACGGACGGGTACCCCAAATACATTTATCTTCTAGATTAAGTTAAGCACTTCGTACCAGATTTCCCAAAAATGAGTCGACTGATCAGGTTGAATCTGGGACAGACAAATTTGTGATGGGCTCTTGTTTTACCCATTTAAAAATTAGCTCCTCGGGCAATGGTCTTTTAAAAAAAATTCAAGATTTCGAAAAAAACTTCTAATTCAAAACAACACGATTTTTTAAGCTCAAATAAAACATCCTGTCCTGACCGAAGATTCAAGCGTCAAAGTCGAGTTGAAATCCATGCCCAAAGGTGAGGCGGAGTCCAAATCGTCAAATAATTAAAAATTTCGTTATCAATGATTTTTAAAGAATTGCCATTAAGCCTAAACCAAAATGTTTTTTCCAGTAAAGAATTCAGTCTTTAGATTCATATCTTTGTGCACAGAAAATATGAACCCATGCGTCACTTTAAGGTCCTTTTCCAAGTTCCTATTTTCCTCCAGCTCGGTACACGGCTGTAACTTGCCGTGGCTCTGCCACGCCGACACTCGTGCAAGGTAATCACAAGAGATGAGCGAGTGGAGTACTTTCGTGAGAAATGTAGGGACCCATGAGGAGCTCTAATCCGGGCAAGACTTTGACTGCATTGCATCACCCAATTTGGGGCCCTTAAATAAACTGAGAGAGCATGGCCAAAGTGCTCAGTTAGCCGTAGCAACTGGAAGAGTACGGAATAAACTTTTGCAAAATTGTTATTAAAACTCATAAAAAGACCTGAAAATGACGCACAGATTAATAGCTGCCGTGTGCAAAGCTGATCTAAATCTGAAGCGTGCACTCTTCTCAGGAAACTCCAACATTTTTTCACAGGTAAAATTAAAATGATTTGACATCTTTGACTCTAATGTAAGTCTAAATTTGTGGCTAACTGTTTGTAAAAAAATCAAGCAGATTTCAGTTACAAATTAATGTTTTCAATTTCCTTTAATGAGCCTTAGACTTCTGACAATTTTTCCTCGAAGCACTGAATTTGATTGACTTTGTAAGGTCCAGCCAAAACGCCTTGAACTGAGGCAATTTCTTTCCCAGCTGAGCTCGCATCCACCGAAAGGATTTGACAAGCCTTTGAACTTGAACCAGAACAATGGAAACAACAGTGGTGCGTGTACTGCCGGTGGAATTGGAGCGGACCGAAAGTCTTCATCATTGTCAGGCGGCGCAGATGGCCGAGCAGGAGATGAAGAGAAGAGCAAAGGTGGGCCCGGATCGGATGGAAAAAATAAAACGCGGATTTTTATCGGCTCTGCGAGTATTCTTGGAGTCTGCTGGGTTTACTTGAATCAGAAGGACTTCAATTGGAAGGGTGCTGTGGACAAGTGAGTGAGATTTTATAGAGCCAAGCTAACAATTTAAAAGGTAGAAAGCCTGGAAACTGCATCATATCGTCAATTTTTCTTTTTTATTTATTTTCAGCTTCTTGAGCAAAAGTACGGTGGAGTGCAAATGTGCTCTGGCGATACCTGATGTGAAAAGCAAGCCCGATGAAACTTTGCAGAAAGAACCAAATGCTATCGATCAAGAGACGACTGACGGTGGAAATGAGAAGGTATGTGAAAAGTTAAATGTCACTGTAAATGCTGGAAGGTAAGAGAATGCTATTGGTAAACTTTTTTCAATAGTTGCAGGAATCAGATCCAGTAGATTTGGCTCAACTTGTAAATGCAGCTAAATCAACTGATCCTCAGATTCAGTGCAGCGCTGTAAATTCACTGTGTGAACTGTTATACTCCGGTCGCAAGCCGCCAATCGACTTCCTCATTAGTTGCAATATTTTACCCACACTTTTCGACTGTTTAAATTCACCCAAGTAAGTTGTAATTTTAGTACACCCGTGTTTTTCCAGTGGACTCATGGAGAAGTAATAAATTTATCACCAATAACAGTCCAGCTCTTCAGTTTGACGCATTGAGGGCTCTGGGAAAAATAGTGAACGAAATATCAAACCAGCACCCTCAGGCAGTCATTGAAGCCGGAGTTGTTCCACATTTTCTTAGGCTTCTTACGTTGCCACATCAGAATGTGCCGGAACATGCTATTATTGCACTTGGTAAGCGCTTTGACGAACATGTGTGAAATACAATTTCTTTTGTAACACTGTCAACTTTGACCTAGAATTTTGATGGTATTTTTTCACAGCGGGTATGATCGTCGATTGTGTGATTAAGCTGGGACTCGTAGCTGCATTGCTGAACTTCATTCAGCCGGATACCTCGATCACCTTCCTGCAACAAGTGGCATTGGGTATCGCAACCCCATGTTTTCGCATGGATCCGCCACCACCGCATGAAACCGTGCTGGAGATCCTGCCCATATTGAACGCCCTTGTTGATCATGATGATTCGGTTGTGAGTTAATTACAGTTAACAAGGCTATTGGTTTTGGCGAGACTTGTCATTTTAAGGTTGGAATAATAAGTGTTAACTAATGTAGGTGCTGTACTTCGCTGTAGGGGCTTTAATGTGTTTGATGGAAGGTGGAAAAGAACAAATCCAAATGGTCATTGACAGTGGAGTTCTTCCCAAGCTAGTGCAGTTGCTTAATTATCGTGGAGGAGACGAGGTGAGAATTGCGAATAATCCTTTTTCTGGTTCGTTTGCTTTTTGCCAGTTCCTTCCTCGAGTTCATATTAACAAATTTTTAGATTCAGGCGATTGCTGCCAGAGTCGTTTCAGCTATCATCGTCACTGGAACTCATGACCAAGCCCAAGCCGTGCTCAAGTGTGTTGCGCCGTCGCATTTACACAATCTACTTGAACATCCGAATAAAACATTTTGCACGGTACAGTGATTTTTTTGTGCTCAATAAATCATCCAGGATTGTTGAAGGTCTTACTGAAAGGGTACTTATTTTGCAGCTTGCCATGTGCTTTTTAGAAATTTGTGTTTATGAGAATTTTGCCACAGTCCAGTCAGCCATAGACGCTGGATTGATCCCTCGTATTGTTCATCACCTGGAGAAGGTGAGCTTTTGTATAAACCAATTGGTGTGGTATTGTATTCGTCTGGTGCTAAAATAATTGTAAAGCTACTTAATGATTTGGTTTCACTTTCGCAGGGAGAGCTTCAGACACAGAAGGTAGCTGCCTATGTTCTCCGTACTATGACAGCCCGTGCAAACAAACACGAAGTGGCAAATCTCATTGATTGTGGCGTGATCCCTTCATGCTGTAACCTCTTGAACTGTAAAGATTCAGAGGTAAGTAATGCAAACGAGGGTTATCGTTGGGAGACTGGACTAGAGTTGACCTACAGACCATTGTGTATATGTGCTTAATGACTCATTGTCTCAATTGAATGACAGGTTATTCAGTTTGTGCTGGGTGGAATTTACAATATTCTTGCGAAGTTGTCTGTCGACCAAGGCGACGGAGACAAGGCTTGGACTTTGATTAAAGAATGTGGCGGTTTGGACAAGATTAAGATGCTGCAAGACCACGAGAACATGGAAATTTCCGAGATTGCTCAAATAATAACTCTGATGGGTTCCTTGTCGGAGGATGTAAGTTGGACGTGAATACGGTTTTCATTTTTACTGGTAGGAGTTTCTTGCTAATTTTTTTTGATTACTCTGTTTATAGTACGTTACCATCCGTTAGGTGAAGCAGGAAGCTAATCTGATGCCCAAGGCCGCTGAAAACACATTTCAGCTTGGCACAAATATTGCAATGTACTATTGATTTAGAATGCTCGAAACTTGAATTATTATGGAATACTGTGATGGAATAAATCACTAAATAATTATAGAGAAACGGTTTTGTGAATTGATCTGTGATGACAAATTTTCTACTTAAGTCCAGACCAAAATGCAGCAAAGTCCTATCAGCGATGATAATGGTGACCGCATCAGCGACGAAGAAATAAATACCTTGGGATGTTGCGCCAAAATGTTTAAATTTCCAGAGCAGTAGTGTAAAGTCGATTCATCAGAATCATGTCACCTTTTTTGCAAGAGGAGGTTCAAAATCTATGCTTCATGCTTCATTTTCAGCTCCTGTCAGAACTATAATAACAAAAATTTGTCAAAAGGTTATTTCGTTCTCTTTCAAGTACTACTGCCATGCTCTCTATTAGCTAAGCAAGACTGTAATAGCACTACATCGAGAGAGGGAAATTCAAAGAAGCATGGAGCATGGATGGAAAACAAGTTCGCGAACGCTCAGAATAGCGAATTTTTCGAAGTAAGTTTTTTTTCTTGGCGGGGAAAAATCCTGGGAACACAATCAATTTCTGCCTCACTTCCATCATATTTCCATCACATCTCCCTTTTCGATCTCAAGTCCATGCCGACGTAACAAATTCAAAATGGCCGCCACTGCGGCGGCATGGACCGGTCATAATTTCATCAAATTTCACCACCATTGGAAACTTAAATAAGGAAAAAACTTACCCAGGTGGTGGAGAAGGACCTTGATCATCATTGACCCGGACTGGACCCAAAATTAGGTTGAAAAATTTGATGAGGACGGGAGCTAAAAACTGTACGTGTGTGCCATCTCGCATGAGAAAGAACTCTGACTTGTGGCGGGCGAGGGGGACTTAGGGAGGACGGGACGCGCGACTTTTTGAGTCTTTGACGCATGCTGTGTGCCCCTCACATGTGGAGGGCATCTGCACTACGTAATGAAATGTAGCTCTACCGAAGGATGGAACGTTACGACATATAACTGAATGTCACTTCATTTACTACTGAGCTGTTTGATTGCATGGAGCAATGTAAAAGTCTATTTTATTTATAAAATCCATCACTGGAAAAATTCTAATTCTGACTTTTTCCATTCACAACAGATGCCAATAGCAGCCCTGAAAGAACAAGTTGCTTGAGTTATTGAAAGATAATAAATTTAGCAGCATAATAAAAATCAGAGCAGGTCATCAGCATCCTGTCCGATGATGATTATAATGGGCCGCCAAAAGAATTTTGGGAGCAAGTAGCAGGACACTGTGCCGATTTCCTTCGCCAAAAAATGAGTGAACTCCATCATCCAAAGAAATAGTTGAAGATTGTGGCTAATTAAATGCCACATTTAGTGTCTCTTGATTTGTAAATGAGGTCTTTAATGGGGTGGTACAATGTAAAAATCATTGAACTATGTATCACTGAAAATATTTGGTATTTTGAATGTTCTAACAACAGATGCTAACGGCCAACCTGGAACAAGATGTTTGAGTTCTTGAAAGGGAAGCAATTCCGTAGGAAAATAAGAATAAGAGTAGGACTCATAGACTACGGTAGCTGAATCAGTGTGACCGATTACTCCAGTCCGATGATGATAAAGATGCAACGCCGAAAGTACAAATAGCCTTCACTCCAAAATCACCTGTTCAAGTTGGAGACGGGTCGAAGTATCTATGGTAACCCAAATTCAGTTATTTTTAAGCTTCAACAAAATATGCCTATTTTTACTTATAATTTATTGATGTTTACTTTTGTTTACCATCAAAGTCAAACAATGAGCTGCATCAGGAAGCAATCAAATGACTCAAGGAGATGAAAAGGGAGAGAAAACGGAAGTGTTATTGGCATCGTTCCCAATCAACTCACCAAACCATTCTTCAAAAACCCATAACATACGCCAGGACACAGTTTGATTTTCGTTCCAAATCTACTCACACAAAGAATGGGATTTCAGAAATAAAATATTCAGGGGGTGTACAAATAGCTTTCTATTCGAGCTATTCACGGTTGACCTCTATAGGTCACCGAAGTCAAAATGAGGTGAAGTGTATTAGTAGGACATTTTGACCTGATGTATGTGTACAATGAAGTCATATGGCGGGGGAACTTGTCAAAAGAAATCTTATTCAAAACTATAATAGCGATGCGAGGGAACAGTTCTAGAGCTTATATGAAGAAGTTTATATCCAGTTTGAAATCAAAATTACCTCAGGAACAAGACCGTGCTACACGATTATAACTGTCCACCGTGCAGGAGGAAGATTTCACAGCCATGTCGTGACTTGTGATATAATGACACAGTATTCAAGATCAAAGCCACTAAGTGCCATCTAACAGGTTGTTGTGAATTAGTTCACAACATTGCTGTAGACTTTTTGATGTTTGAACTACTCCAATTTTATTGATTACATATCTTGAAATTTATCTTTTAAGTACTGCGTCATGCCATATGCAACATTTCACGTAATAACAATGTTAGCAAAGTTGATCTTACGCAAGTGTATTTTTCCAGAAATTCTAACAACAATAAAACAAATAATAATCACACTTATTAACCTTATCGTTATATGGCTCTGTAAGTTGGTTTAGGGACCTCAGTGTCTGAATCAATGATCATAAGGCAAAGCCTTACAGCTCTCCGGCGTTGCATCTCTTCTTTCCTTTTTATGTTATTATTTTGATTGACTTCATCTTGATATCTGTTTGGTATATTGAGGTTGATTTTGAATGGCACGGCTCTAGATCTAGTACCTCTTAAAAGGTAAAGGTAAAGGTTGTGTGGGATAGTTTCCGCAAGCCGGTATCGTATGTGCGCAAGCCAGTATTTAGGCTAATTGGAATTCCCAACGCCGGTCACACTGAGGCTTCGCCCAGACCGCCAGTCTACGCCGGGCATGTTCCACTGTGAGACTGAGCGAGAGTTCAGGTGGTAGATGCGGGAATAGTTTAGTTTTCGACAGTATGCACGGTCAGCGTCCACTGGCCACGCACACGTCGACGTCTCCCTTTGCAGCACTGCCTGGTACACCTAAACTCCACCTCGAGATCCCCCTCCACACAGTCCACAGAAGAACAAGATCCCCAGTCACCCACCCTTAGGGCTTTGCCAAGCTAGTCCTCAGCATCCCCAGTGCCCTTCCACGGGGGTTGCGCCCCGCAGGCACCCCCCAATCCACGAAGGCAGTGAGTGACCAACCCCGGGTGTACGACCCCCATAGCCAGGTTAGATTTTCCCGCCAGTACTGAGAGGATTCGAACCTCCTTCTCCGGTTGGTGGTGAAACCAATTGGGCTGGCCAATGACCAGTACTGACAGTACAAGTGCAAAGCCAGGGGTTTAACCCTCTGTGTGGACCGTAGGTTTGGGCAGCCGAAGCCTTAACCCCTAGACCACGTTGGCTTGTCTTAATACCTCTTAAGTACTGTGTCACGCCATATAGAATATATCACGTTATACCAGTGTTGTCAAAGTTAATGTCATGCCATCTTCAATCTTTCAAGCATGTTATTTCATTTTAATACCTAAAGTAGCTAACTAAACACGTTTTGCAAACGCAAAAGTATTTTTCCAGCAATAATATTTACATTGCTACAAGCTCCGCTTCGGCATCTCCCTTTCATTTTTGTCAATTTTTTTTTTGTTTTTCCCTTACCGTACTACTTTGACACACTTCGAACTTATTATACCCACAAATATGCTAGCTTAGATGCTTAACATTATACATCAATATCCATTACATCTTCTCGAGCCTAATCAAGAAATATATCCTAGAATGTGACATAATAGCCTTCGGTTGTTCTTTCTCGTTTTTTACACGTCTCGTGTTCATGCTTGGAACATGTTAGGCTTTTCAGTAAAAAATTAAGTTGGATTAGACTACCAGAAACCTGTATGCTAAAGCTTGAAACTTCATAACAAACCGTGACTTACAAATTAATTATCAAACTTGCGGCAAGATAGATATCATCAGTTGTAATGTGGCGGCTAAAGAGAGGTTGCGCTTCAGATTCAATCCTTTCTAAGAGTCTTCTTCAATGACTCGCATTCGGTCTTACAGGCGACTGAACCACATTGTAACTAGATGCAAAGTAGGAGTCTTGTCTACTGCGAGGATTTTGAAGCACTGATTGAATGGCTGCATAAGCTTTGAGAAGTCTTCGGCAACTGCAAAGTCAATATCATCGAGTGTCAATCGAGTCAATATAGTTCGTGCTTCTTTTATAGCTTCAAATTGACATAATCAGCTGCCTAACTAAACATTTATTCATTTATAAGCTGTCATTTCATTCACAATTTTACCTGTAAGTTGGAATCTTTCATTGTCAGCTCCCTGTACAATCTCGTTGGCACTGCTTGCTTCAATGAATCGCCAAGACACCAGGTCATACCAGATGTTTTGGCGTACTTCACTTATTCTTTAATGGTCTTCAATGTCTCATAAAGTTTAGGGATTTTTTCACTCATTTTTGATGACGAGAATAGCTTTGTAAGGAAACTATTCACCTTGTGGCATTGGTATGGCTTCCGCTGATTAAAAACATTGGATCCTCGTAACATGATTGGATCTCGAATAAGTCAGATATTGCCGTCTGGAACATCTTTTAGGTCAAAATGCACCCTTGTATTCATATATAATAGAATTCTTCGCAGCCTGAAAATGCATTCTTCAGTTTAAATTTCTTGTACGAATAGTGCGTCGAGAATGAGAGAAAGCTCCTGGATCAATGCCTGTCGGTTTGGAGGTTCATAGTGAAAGTAAGTTTGCTTTTGACGGCTACACAACTGATGATTTTTTGATGCCGATGACTACAGCTGGAACCAAAGTTTTCTTCAAAGTTGTGTGATCAAAGATCACCTTGCTGACATCAACTTGGCCGTGTCTTACTCGAAAGTTGACTGCAATTTCTAGTAACCCATCTGATTTCATTGGGCGTATATCCCTTGCCAGGCCCATGACAATTGACTGGTTGGTAGCTTGTTTTTTACACAGCCCTTGGGAAGATGCTTGTGATGGGAAGTGAGATGGTAGAAGATCTGGATTTGCCCTCGCAGCAAACGTACCTAATAACCGAATTCGTTCCATCGCCTGACGCCCAGATATACAAGTCAGGGCAGTCATTACATTTGACAAAATTAGTCCGTTCGGTGTCCAGAAGGACCATCTTGAAAGCTGACCATATTTTTGAATTCAATGGATTTGTTTGGAGGGTGAGGGTACTACGGTCACGGTTGGATTCGATTAAATGCTGAATCTCGTCTTTTTTTCAGTTTTAGCATTGCACAAAATGAATATTATCAAGCTTTGCACCTCGTGCCAAACCAACCGTTTTAAGGTGACGGAAATCTTATGCCTAACGCGTAGTCCTCAAAGGGTCCCAATTAATTATTGCTGCAAATGGTTAGGAAATGTCAGAGTAGATGACACAATGTCATGGTTGAATATTTTGAAAGGAAATATTTCTACTTCTAACGATCTTGAAATGGGTACTCGTCTACCACAAAAGTCTTAACGGGACCCCGTGGCTTGCCCATCCAGCTCAGTGGGCGCCCGCTGCCCGCCCGTGTTTTAAATCTCTACTGGCAGCCCGGGCCCGCAGGCAAGGGCACATCTCACGGGCCACTGATCTGGCTGCAGTACAATCCCCCTACTCATACTCTCATACTTTCCGTTCCAGTTTTCACCAACAGATGTGAACTTTATTATTATTATTCATCGCAACTAGCCCAACGAGTACCGTTGGTACCAAAAATTCAACTGTTGAAAAGCATAGTGGAGAAATAGCAAAAATGGGTCCTTCTCAAAATATTTTAAAATACTTTTCGCTCGAAGTTAGTTGATCTGACAGCATAAACAAAGCCATATTTTTTTGAATGAATGACTGACTCCCATCACACCCCATAAATTCTATTCGGTTATTAAGAACAATTTTGAATGTTATCCGAAAATTTGTGTAATAAAAGTACTGATTGATTTCCACTCCAGCTGAGCTGTTGTGTCTTCGTTCGGACAACCCCGTACATGAATAAAATGACTACTACAAGCATGGACGATGTATTGAAGTTAATTAATAAACCGTCAACATTGAAATATCCTTTCTTTATTTATGGAGAATTTTCTAATCAAGCCCAGACCAAAATGGAGAAAAATCCTCAGAGCGATGATGATTGCGACCGCACCGGCGACGTACAAATATATTTCTTGGAATGTTGCCCCAAAATGTTTAAATTTCCAGTGTAGAGTCGACTCTTCTGAATATTGTCACCTTTGCGCATGGACGTTCAAAATCTGTGGTTCATTTACAGCTTCTGTTCAGAATTATGATTGTAAATGTTTTCTTTTATTCACTTGAACGACGGTTTGTCAAGCTTAGCAGGCTTCTTTGCATGGCTAAAAATTCATTCACACTCATATATTAAGTCCCCAGTCACAGCATATTATTCTAATAGCTGCAGGCATTCAGGCATCATAGGACCCTTAAGGCATTACTCTAGGAATAGCTTAGCTGAATGAGCTGACACAACTCTCAGGATGTCACATCAGTTAACTAGCAGTAGCGATTGGAAGAGAGTGGAATAAACTTTAAAAAAAAACTTGTTATCATTACACTGGAAAGGACCTAAAAATTACACATAGATTGATAACCTCCGTGCGCAAAGCTGACAGAATTCTGAAGAATGTACACTTCACTGGAAACTTCAGTATTTTTTCTCAGGTAAAATGGCAAATATTAAAATAAATGTCAATTAAATTTTAATTGTTCGACAGTTTCAACTCTACCTGAAAGTATAAAATTGCGGCTAGGTGTTTGTGAAAAATCATACAGATGTATTAACAAATTACTGTTTTTAATTTGCATTAAGGAGCTCTTAACTGCTAACAATTTTTCCTGAAAATCCTGAATTTTATTCACTTTGAAGATGCAGCCAAAATGCCTGGAACTGCGGCAATGTCTTTCCCAACTGAGCTCGCATCCACCGAAAGGATTTGAAAAGCCTATTACCCAGAGAAGGTT
>JAQIWI010003095.1:0-10782 GCA_034698825.1 Deuterosminthurus bicinctus
ATATCTAAATAAAAATGTCCATAACTTTTGACACGCTGGACAAAACCGGATAGTTTTTGCATAGAAAAATGTCTCAACGCTTCTAATTCACTCCATTTAAAATTCAGCCACGTATGTCAAATTTTTTTTTAAAAAAAAATTCAAAATTTCGAAAAAAAATCGAAATACTATGAAAAACTTTGAAAAACAATACTATATGTACCCTTTATCATCCCTTCACTGCCACACTTACTATCACACTTACCATTCAAAACTTAGCGACACAGTTCAAAAACTACATTTCAAAAAAATATAAAATTTCAAAAAAATACAAAATTTCAAAAAAATTGTGTTGTCTTATATTGCTCGCAAAGTCCAGTAACATTTTAATCAAAATCATTGTCAGAATTTTAGCGAGGACAAAATTTAACCTTCAAATAATTGGAAATTTACAGCAATACATCAAAATTTTAGAACAATATATTAAAACATTAGAAAAATACATTAAAATATTAGAAAAATACATTAAAACATTAGAAAAATACATTAAAATATTAGAAAAATACATTAAAATATAAGAAAAATGCATTAAAACATTAGAAAAATACATTAAAATATTATAAAATACATTAAAATATAAGAAAAATGCATTAAAACATTAGAAAAATACATTAAAATATTATAAAATACATTAAAATATTAAAAAATATATTAAAATATTAAAAAATACATTAAAATATTAGAAAAATACATTCAAACATTCCATTCAAATACAAAATAATTCGTCCACATGCATTACGGTACCACCATCTAAAAAGATCTTTAAAATATTTCAAGTAACACAATACGATGATCTTAGTTTCGCTCAGGAATACGTTTTTTCTTGACAATTTCATTGAGTATTTTGAATTCTGGTGCTGGTAATCTGCAAACTCTTGCATTGGGCGTACTTTTAGTTGGCTCTGAAACGTTCTGGAGCACGTCAGTTACAGGAACATTTTCAATAATTTCCATAGCTGGCCAAGTAAAACTATTGATAGTTCTATACCTCGCCATACAAGAAACCACAAGAACATCGTTTTCTTCATCGAATTCCTTGACAATACCGACCTGTTACGAGTCCCCAACACGAAAAGCCAAGAAAGCACCGAAGTTACTGTTGAAAACTACAGGTTCAACAGGCTTTCCACAAGGAAAAAACATTTCAAAGATGTTGGACGACGAAAATCTACGGACCTCCACACCATGTCCTACGGGAACGAAAGAATGCTTCTCTTGAATTCCAGGAAGGCGAGATGCTTTTGAATATCGTTCTTCTAGAAAAGTTGAGCGATCGTCAACCACGATTTTCTTTACAAGTAAAATTTCGATGCTGGGGCTGTCTTTGTAGTACTTCGAAAGATAATATTCCATTTGGTCCACGTTTCGAATTACTTCTCCAGGTTTCAAGCTCTGTAGTCGTGTTACTCTTTTGACGACTCCAGTAATGGCATCGCAGGTTGATTTGCCATGAGCAGTGCTTGTGAAGTGCCACTCTGCAGAAAGCTTGAAGTCGGCACGATGAAAGTGGAAATTGGTCAAGTTCTTGTAATTTTTATATTGGGCGGCACTTCCATCTGACACATAATGTATGTGCGTCACCGAAGGAAAATCTCGTTGCACCAAAAGAATCACTTTACTTCTGAATACATGGAAGGCATTCGAGTTGTGGTTGAGATCGTCGCTCAAAACCACATACGATTTGTGTACCACCTTGTCTTGAGTTGCATTCATGCCGTGGACAACGAAAGGGTGAACGGTAGCTTGTGGTGGATTGAAGTGAGCAGACTGGACCTCTTGATGTGAAATAAAAGTAAAGTTCATCCCAAAGTTATACCTGAATTATAACGCTGTTTTCTTCTGGAATCCACTCGTGCAATTTCCGAATGTAATCTCGCTGCTTGGTCGTTATCATGGAATGAATCGTAAATTTCCGAACAGCCTCGATAAAATTTGGCACAAAATCGTCGGCAGTTTCACGAACTTCGACCAAATCAGTTCTGTCGGTGGATTTCCAGAGGTAGTACATGACGTCGTCGTTTCCAATGTAGCTTCGGATATCGTCACGGATCTTATCCAAATCAGGACACTCACTACAGAAGCCCAGCATGCAGTTCTCCGTTTTTGGGTTGCACAAATACTTATTTGTAAACTCGTTGCTGTCAGTCGTCACACCAGCTACATCACATAACAGTTTGAAGTTTTCGTGAACTATGCAAAGGCAAGTCTGGTGGTGTCCTCTTTGTCCTGGCCAAGCACAATGCCGGGGTCTTAGGGAGGCAAACTTGGATACACCAACTGTAGTATCTGCGTCTTGAAGGCCATTAAGTTCCTTAAATTCTTGACTCCCTATGAATTCAGCGTAGAGATCTCTCAAAGACATCAAAATTAATCGCTTTTGCATCCGGCGTTTTGTCCCATCCAGTTGTAAGCTCATGACAGAATGTCGTTCACCCGTCAGAACTCTGCTATTGTCATCCGAGTTGTAAAATTCAACAATTAGCTTCTTCAGTTCTTCTGACAGTCCACGCTGAAGCGGTTTTGAGGTAGGAAAGGAGAACGGTCCTTGTTCTCGCTTCAGTTTAGAAGCTATCTGCGCCATGTAGGAACTGCATTTAAAGAGGCGCTGCACACGCTTGATTGGAGTTAATAACGGGACAGTTGTCAACATTTGATACTTTTCCTCTTTCGAGGTCGAGGCTTCAAATCTCTTCGGTAGATCATTCAGCATCGTGTTGCACCATTTGCAGTTTCCATTTGGAGTCATGGGTAGCTTGCATCCGGTAGTTATTCCTAGCTTCGCTGCAATAGCTTGTTTAGCTTTGGCGTACTTTTGCCTTACTGACTTCTTCTCAACTTTTCGATTTTCAATAGGCGAAACACCACAAAGTGAGAGGCAACTATTTGTGTCTTCGAGGTGAGTACTTGGATTTTCAAACATCGAACTGGCAGTGGAGGCAGTAGAGGAGACAAGACTTGAGGCGGTGGAGTAGACAACACTCGAAGCAGCGGAAGGAAGATCAATGAGATGTAGCTCATCTGAATTTCCTAAGGACATTGGAATTTTGGGAATGGCAAACGATGTTGATGGTTCTGGGATACCTGGAATCAGCAGCCAACATTTAGGTCAATTGCTGAAAGTGTGTTTACAAAATATAGAGAAGTCAAAGTTTGACAAGTACCAGAAGTTGCTGATTGAAGTGGCGTGGCAACTGGAGCCGGACTGTTTTGGTAGTCATCACAATCAGGGATTGAAAAAATTTCCTCAGCGAGAGGTAAATATTTGCAAGGAGCGGTCAAGTTTGCGTCTGTGGCAGTTCTCTTGGACGCTCGAGGTTTTGGTTTGGATGTGGAGATCCACCGGTGGCAGTTAGTACAGACGCGCTGTTGATTGATCTGATTATCTGGATTGTTTAAGTTGTATGCCTCCATTACATCATCAGACAAAGTTGCGAAGGCCTTGTGCCTTTTGTGCTTCAGTAGCTTGGCCGGGTTCGCGCAAAACTTCGTTTTTCCCATTGCTTTGTTCTGCATGACAAGAATATTTGAGAAATCAGTTAAAGTAGCATTCAAAATTTGGTCACCTCATTAACTAACATGTACTAACCTTCCAAAAATATGTAAAATTACTTGGCGAATCTATAAAAGCTTAAAGTATTAAGCTCTGACTAGATTCTTTGGTATACTTCAACCAATGAGTTCTTGAGTAGCAAGATGAGCTGGAAGACCTTGGACTCTAAGGCGGCCGCCTCGAGGCGGGATGCCGGGACCAGCGAGTCCCAATTGAGCAACTTGAGAGGCAAGTCCAAGGTGTGAAACTGGAGAAGCAAGACCAAGGTGTGAAACTGGAGCTGCGATCTTGGCAACAGCTGGAACGGCAGCCTTCACGAATCCGTCGATTGGGTCGGCGGTGTAGGTGACGGTACGGATGGCACCATCGGGCTCAACGAGAGAGTATTGTCCTTGGACAACGGTGTGACTCAGAGGCGGTCTTGGAGTCTCCGGTCAAACCATCGGCGACGGAGCATCCGTAGCTGTAAGATGGGTTGGGGTCGACTGGCTCAGCAGCAAAGAGGGCTGTGTGTTCAAAGAACAAATTTGATTAGCTTGATTAAAATGAGAGGATGATGTTGACGTGGTCTTACTCTTTGCGACTGGAGCGGCGAGTCCAAGACGGGCGATTGGAGCACGAAGTCCAAGACGGGCGATTGGACCACGAAGTCCAAGCTGGGAAACTTGAGCGAGTCCGAGTTGGGAGACTGGGGCACCGAGTCCAAGAGGGGAGACTCCTTGACAGGAAAAACGTCCAGTTCTCGAGTACAGTTTTCGGTCGGAATTATGAAGACGTTGAAATGTCCAAAAATGTTGAAAATCTTTAGCTGAGATCAAAATTATGCTGCCGTATCGATTCAAACATTCCAACTCGGGGGAAACTTTGGCTTCAAAGACTGGCCCGATGGCTCATGTTTGCTCAATGACTACCCTTTTTAAGTTTTTAATGGTTTTCTTGGCCAAAAATCATCGGATTTTTTTGAAATTTTTATGGAACAGTCTAGAGATTATAAGCAGTCAATTCCATATTTTTTCAAAATTTTGATTTTTTTCGAAATTTTGTTTTTTATCTACATAGCTGAGTATAAAATGGAGCGTACTACAGATATTGAGGTATTTTTTAGTGAAAAAACCATCCCGATATCTCAAGCCGTTCGGGAGCAACAGAGCTTCGCGTATTAAAACCCGTTTCCCCCGATTTACCCGAACTGAGCCACGCAGTTGCTCCAAAAGTGACCTGAACTGAGGTTTTCTGACATGCTCTTTCAGAATTTAGACATTCCAAGCAATTTTGATGGGGTCAGGGAAGTGGCGTCAAGGTACTCGCTGGAATTTCTCAGTAGCAAAAGGGGTAGCAACCCTAACGGCAATAAGCCTTCTAGTCAACCTGTAATTTTAGGTAGTCTGCCTAAAAATACAGAAGCTCGCGAGAACGTGGGAATTTTACGTAATCAGCCTACTAGCCAGTCTGCTACTCAGGATTGCAATCTTGTAGGCAACGAGCCGTCCAATGGGACCAAAAGGCCTGGAAAGACAAAGAAAAGTGACACTCATGATGAAGTGCCATTTGAAAATTTTGGCCCGAGTATGAAAAGGTATAAAGCTCCCACTGAAAGTGAGAAGCTTACAGAAATTATGGAAGAACTGACCCTTAAGGACAGTGATGATGATGTAGTACTTTGATACTACGACATCCAAATTAAATCAGGATTTAGAAAATCTTGAGCTGAAAGAGGATGATGAAATTGAATGTGTGGACCTCATGAATGAGGCACAGTATGTCAATGAAGAAGACATTGTTGACAATAATGACGCAGAGTCAGTGGTAAGTGAGGAGCAAGGAGGGATGGAAGACCATCCACTCCAAAGCGAAAGAAAAAGAACTCCCAAAAGGAAAGGGAACAAGTTCAAGTATGAAGCTGAAAAATTCAATTATAATAATGTCCCAACAAGCTGGTCAAAAGCGCCAAGCTCCATGCGGACACGTAGCCAGGATAAAATAGCAAAGCAGATGGGAAATCTCTGTGCTATACAGGCTAAAGATGATGATGATGAATTAGAGCCTACAGACTACACAGAGGCACTAAATTCCTCAGAAAGTGGAAAGTGGCTTGAGGCAATGAGAAATGAAATAAAAAGTCTCATAACAACAAAGACTTGGGATGTTGTTGACATTCCCAAGCACCAAAGGCCTATAAAGAATAAGTGGGTCTATGTGAAGAAGAGGAAGTCAGATGGGACTATCCAAAAATACAAGGCTAGACTAGTAGCCAAAGGATTCCAACAGAAGGAAGGAATCGACTACAAGGAGACCTTTAGTCCTCCTTGTAGGTATGAGTCCTTGAGGACTTTGATTGCTATTGCAGCCGCTTAAGGCTTGTATATGAAGCAATTCGATGTAGCCAGTGCATTTCTTCACGGCGATCTTGAGGAAGAAATTTACATGGAACCCCCAGAGGGTTTTAACATTGGCAAAGGAAAGGTCCTACGGCTGAAGAAAAGCCTGTATGGATTCAAACAAGCTCCAAGAGTTTGGTATGGTCGACTGACCAGTTTTTTGGCCACGATAGGGCTGCAACCTTTAAAACACGTTGAAGAAAGTGTTTTCAAAGGGACAATTGACGGAGAAAAAGTCATGATGGCTGTGTATGTTGATGATGGCCTTGTACTCTGCAAGAAGTCAGAGGTCATTGAGAGCATACTGGAAAAGTTAGGGAAAGAATTTCCCATTACTACTGAAGAGCCATCAACAATAGTTGGGATGGAAATACACAGGCCGGACCCAATAGGCCCTATAACCATTAACCAACGATTTTACATAGAGAAGGTAGTGAAGAAATTCGGCCTCTCTATGAGAAACAAGAGGTCAGTAATCCCGCTGATCCCTACACAACCTTAGGTTGGGACCACAGGATCCAGACCCCAATATTCCCTATAGACAAATCATAGGGCAATTATTGTATCTGGTTAGAGGAACCAGGCCAGATATGGCATATGCTGTTGGATTTTTAGCAAGATTCATGTCACGCTATGATCAGACACACATGAATGCAGCTTTAGATGCATTGACATATGCATATTCTACAGCCGATTATGGCCTGCATTATGGAAATAATGTTGAAGTAGATTTGAAAGGATATTGCGACTCAGACTGGGGTCGGGTGGCTGTACCATAGATAAGAAATCCACGAGTGGATTTTTATTGTCATTGGGCATGAATAATTCTGCTCCAATTTCATGGAAATCTAAGAAGCAGTCAGTTGTTGCATTGTCATCAACTGAGGCAGAATATATTGCCGCTGCTGAAGCCTGCAAAGAAGGATGCTGGCTGAGAAATTTGCTGAATGGAATTGGATATTTGCAGAATTGCTCTACTCCAATGGCCTTGGACAACCAAGCCGCAATAAGACTCGGCTATAACCCGGAGATTCATGACCGGACAAAACACATAGCTATTAAATACCATTTTCTGAGAGATATGGTGGAGAAGAAAATGTTTACTCTTTACTATGTACCAACTGGTAAACAGGCAGCGGACTTCCTGACGAAGCCGCTGTATGAGCAAAACTTTGAAAAGTGCTTACAGCTGAATGATGTTGGCATGATGAAAACTGCTGACACAGCGGAGGAAAATATTTTTCTACTTGAAGGCATTTTTATGATGCAAGAGGTCGAGCATAATGAGAGTCCAGCGGACAATCCATGCTCATCAGTCGTGAGCAGAAAGCTCACAGGAAACCTCAATATTCAAGAAGAAATAAATTGTGAAAGTGAACTTACAATACAAAGAGACTTGGAACTGCGTTCAAGTTTAGAAAGTGATAGTATTCCGAAGATGGAAAAGTCAAATGAAAAGAAGCGAAGTGAGAAAGGGCCCATTCATCATGAAGATGAGGATAAAATTCTGGAGTCAGACTCGGACTCCATTACGGAAGTGCAAACCAGACGAGTGGTAGCGACCCCTTCCAGATTAAGGAGGGAAGCTGAAGGTAATCCAGAAGGGATGCCTGGTAATCCAGGAGAGCTGCCCGGTAATCCAGGAGGGATACCCGCATTACAAAGTCTTCAGAATGAAGTTCTTAGTATGAAAAGGGACATGCACGCCATCAGAAGTCGGTTAGCTACTGAGGCTGAAAAGAATGAACGACTTGATGGCAAAGTGAGGTCACTAGACACCGTAGCGCAGCACCTCTCTATTAAATTGGGAGAACAAACTGAAGCTAACAAGCAGCAACGTGGTTACTGTATTTACCTCCATAAGCTTGTGGAAAAACTCCAAGGTGAAATGAAAGAAGTTCACGAGAATTTGGAAACTGTTGCCAGTGAGCTTAATGTGCAACACGATGAGTCCCAAGTGTAACAGGCGGACAAAGAAACAGCCGAAGAGCTGAAGAAACTGGAAGTGAGAGTGAAAAGCTCAATTAAGGCAGCAAGAAATGCCAGTGAGAAACATAAGTTTGATAGTCCGAGTTGGTTAGTTTTCCATCCACTGACAACTATTGAAGGACTTGACCCTCCAGTGTCTCCTTCAGGCGATCAGTTAGTGGACAGGAAAAACTTTTTGGACAGAATGTTGAAGGCAGTCTCTCTCGTTATACAAGAAAGAGATGAACTCATGAGAAATGCCACTTTGATCAGAAAGGTCTATGTTGATGATGATAATGGACTAAAAGTGGCCACATTAGACAACAATCCCGTCTTGGTGACGGACTATGTTGCGAATCAGACGTTTCGCATTGTGAATCATCCGTTGAGCTTTGGAGATTTACGGAAATATTATCATCTTCCGTAGGACACTCCAGAAAAGAAGAAGATTCAACCAAAGGATATGATTGATCCGAAGAAAGTTGGGGGGAAGAAATCTTCCCAGAACAAGAGGAAAAATGAATCTGTTCCTTATAAAGGAAATCCCAACAAGAAGAGGGACGACAGAAACGATGGCTCTGGAGCTGCTGGACCAAGCAAGCCAAAGCCTGCCAGGGGCATGTCAGCGCTCTTGGACTTATTCCTGTGTGTGGGAATCTTACTGGCTCCTGTGGCGGAAACTGACCAAAAGGAACTTGATGTGGTGAACACCACAGTCATCTGGAGAAGAGATGATAAACCAGTTGCGACTGGTCATGAGCACCTGGAGATAAAGGTAAGCTTAATTTCACCTTGTACTGTTATTAAGAATCAGTCCAAAGATAGGACGAATCAGACTATGGAATTAATTAGGAAATGTGAGGCTCTCTATGAGCATTATTTTCTGAGTGAAATCAGTAAGTTTTGCCGGAGAAATGAAGGTCTAAATTCGGTTAAAGTAAAAAGAGGAGGCCCCTTCATGGCAGTTATAATTGCTGTTGTGGGCCTGGTAGCATGGGTAGGCTACCAACAATATCGGATTAATGAGGTTGAAGGTCAAGTCGAAGACTTGACTCAAATATCAAAAGATACTGTAGCCAAGCTCGATGAAATCGAGAGGCAAGTTAGTGAGGGAAATAACCTGACAATGAAAATGAAAGCTGAGCTGGTCCATGTGACAAAGATTCTGATGGAAACTGTCACCCAGATAGACCAGCTGAGAATAGAAACTGTAGCTGTGTCTTACCTAATAGGACAAATTGCTGCAAAACTAGTCGAAGGTCAGACGATCATTCGACAGACCAAGAAGATGTGGTCTAGGGGAAAAATAAATTATTCCCTATTCCATTTACTCGGAATTAGGGTTACCTGTGATGGGGAACCATGTCCACTGGAATTAGCGATCCCTGGGCATTGTGAATTGTCTCAAAGTAGTAGCAGACTATCCTTTTACATGACAATACCCAAAATATTAACGACACTGACAGCCTTCAAGGCTGATCCCTTTATTTCTTTTGCTGAAAGAAATGGCAAAGTATGTGAACTGCTGTATGATGGACCGGCAGTAATTATCAAGGAGGGAGAATGCCAATTCCCACTTGAGAATCTGGTTAATCAGCCAGAAAATTATTACATAGTTCCGAGGCCGGACTGTAATAATATTACCCACTTATCAAAACTGACCAAAGAACACTACGCCATAAGGCAATGCTTTGAAAAGTCAGAGATGATATGGGAAAACTGGACTCAGATTAAGGTTGATGAGCACAATTACTGGATTTATTGTCCAGAGAGGAACGTTAGTATGTATAATGTGGAGCGACGGAAGTGTCCTCCCTACCCATTTAAGGTTCCATTAGCGGTAGGATTCACGCTAGACTCAAAAGTATATGAAGGTGGCTTCACAAGAGTTGAAGCTGCTGATGATCTTAGTTTTGAATTAGAATGGAATCCAAAGAGGAAGCAAACGGTCAAAATGGTGACTGACCTTCAAGGTATTGAGCATACCCTAGAAGGAATGACGAGGCCTAAAGATGTAGACCTCACCAGCCTTAAGAGAGAGGCTGAAAAATTAGGACATTCCACCAGCATTTGGATAAAAATCCTAATAACTGTACTGGTTACTGTGATAGTAATGCTCTTATTGTTGTTTACTTGCAGTAAAATGCGGAAGAAAAGTCATGCTAACAACCTAGAAAAGGTTAAGTATGACCCAGCGAAGTCTGGAAACAATGCAGTTACGATTAATATTATGAAGGATGAAGGACCATCCACCAGTGAAGAATCAAAACAAGAAGAAAGAAGAGTTCAAGATCAAGTAAGAGAGGCAACTAGTCCTCCCTTACCAACGAGAATTGAAAGATTTTCAGTGGTGAGAAACTCACTGAGAAATATGAGAAACACTGTGAATCAGATGTTAAATGTGGTCGAAGTACCCAAACTCATGCCTAGATTTGATGAAATCTAGATTTGTAATTAATAATTAATTACGACTGGATCTGAAGAATTCAGCTAAATTTATGCCCGTAGAGTTACGAGCTTAACGTAGGATAATGTACTTTCAGAGACGAGGGAAAAGTCTCTGAACTTAATACACTTAAGGTATGAGTGTGTGTGAGTGATGTTTACATTGGGTTTATACATCCTGAATTGGGTAAAAACTCACGAGTGGTTTGGTAATACACCGTAAGGTAACTACCACAAACCAGTGTGAATGTATCATGAGTGAATGTTAATTCAAACACCTCCAATTTATAATAAAATTATTCGAGAACAAAATTCTTAAGGAGGGTGTGAGAATAAGAATGCGCTTGGATGTGCTGATGTCACATTCCGGGTTTCGTAATTTCCTGTTTCTGTTTTCTTGTT
>JAQIWI010003096.1:0-10782 GCA_034698825.1 Deuterosminthurus bicinctus
AAGGTGCTGAGTCAGACCTTGACATTGGGATGAACACGTGCCCCATTACAATAGCATGTTGGGAGCACGTGGGCTATAATGCCCCACGAGTAAACTAAAGCACATCCTTGTGCGTAAGTTAAGTATTAAGTACAGCATTTTTAAGTTGTTTTTCACGTAATTATATACTTTTATGTTTTGTTTTGGTGGGTTTTTGTGTAGTGTGCCTCATACAATATTTAACAGTACTAGTACTTCTGCATTAGAGGGAACGTGCTACCGCAGTTTGTGAGTTCACACTCGCTGCCGCACGTCGTTCCCTCGTTTGCATAGGTTTTTACTTGTGTACTTATTCGTGAGTAAGAGGCGGAAAAGAAAAACTTAACCAACAAAGAGAGAAAACAAAACAAACAATGCCAAAAAGGCTTTTTAGGCCTAATGAAAATTTGAGCAAGTGTCATAATTTGTAAATCAGATCGATATTAACGGTAGAACTTTTACATTACTTGGTTTATAGTCCATGGGCTTGTCGAGAAAAGGGGATCCGGGTCTTGAATTCTTGTTTTATTCTTGTGGGGGGTCTTGAATGGGGGCTGGGGCATTGAAGGTGGCAAAGCCTGGTAACAGTTCATTGGTTTTGTCATCGAATTCCTGGTATGTAGCATCGGCAAGGCCTCGTTCTAGCCATCGTTCCTCTCTGCTGCATGCGCGAGTGGGAAACAACACACAATCACATGCGGTGACCACTTCTGTGTTGGGGCTTGGGAACTTCAATTGCCGATTGAGATCCTGTCCGTTGTCGTCTTCCTTGACGAAGAGGGTAACGGTGGCCGTTTCCTCATCCAAGTCATGCATAAGATACCTGTAGTTTTGATAGACTTGCTTCTTCAATTCCTCTTGGAAGGCGGGCAAGTCATGGATCCGGGCCCTGAAGTAGAAGTGCATGACCTTGTCGTCTCTGCGCTCCCCTTGCACGTGTCTGGTGACTTTCCAGACCACGTGTATGATAGGAAAGTGTACTTCTGGTTGGAGATGATCTGCTGGGTTTCCAATGCCATATGTCCATTCTAATTTGGGCCAAGCAGTGTCAGCGGGCCTGACTTGGACCAAGTTAGGTAGTGCCCTAGCGTATGCTACTCTGGCAGAAATAGGCAGACCGCCGAAAGTCAAAGGAGGGGGTACATAACCTTGTCGATGAATGGGGCCGGTACGGTAGATTGACTGGTCAATGTAAATCCGCAGGCGCCAGTCGGGAATGAGAGCCAGTCGCTGTTGTTCTTGTTGTTGAATTGCCGATGCAATCCTTTGGTTGGCATTTTCTTCTAATTCCTCGATGGCTGATTGAAGTGACCCTGTCACAGTTTCTTCAATGTTCTCAAGAGAGCGGTCTACGCGTTGTGAAACCGCACTGGCCTGGGCGTGCAGGGCCTCAAAGTGGGGCCGACAAGTCCAATTGACTTGTTGGATTATCATCTTCGGGATTCCTTCATACATTTTGTGCCGAAACACTTTATGTATGTACTGGGATCCTGCCAGGGGTTCGTCCGGCATGTCAAAGGACCCGTTGGTTTCGGTCTTGACTGTTGTCACTTCCGGTGCGGTAGGTATGGGAGTACACGGTGGGCTGGGTCTGGGTGGCGTTGTTTGAGGAGAGTAAGGCCGGTCGTATGGGTACACTCTAATAGGGGATCGGACTGACCTTATTTTTCTAATCCGATCCGAAATTGAACTAGTGTCATCTGAGGGGCTAGGCGAAGGTATTTGAAGGGTGTATGCACACGGCTGTTCGTCAGTTTGGGTTCGTTGTGGGCGTCTTGCGTACACCAAGCCTCCTGAATGGTGTAGTTGATCGATTGGAACTTGTACAAGCGCTGACGGAGGTGATGGGATGGGAGGCGGGACCCAGGCTTGAGGTTCCGTTGGGGACACTGGCAATTCCAGTGGTCTTGTTGTGGTGACGCCGTCTTCTGCTTGTTGCCGTAGGCCGTCGATTTCACGAAACAACTTAACGTCTTCGGTGAGTGGTTCAGCCGTTGAAGAATGGGGCTCCTGAGGTGGGGGTACAAAAACCGGTGAGCTCCCTGTATACATCCTTCCGTCGGGGGATTGGAACACGTTGTTAGAGGGCCGTAGCATTGAGGGTGATGGCGGATGGACGTCGGGAGATGCAGGGTCGTCGGAGAAACCAATGAAGGAGCCGGGGGAGATTGAAGAACGGCCGGAGGACATCTTGCTTGAACCTTGTTGAGCTTGAGATTTGGATTTGGAAGTTGTTGTCACTTCACTTGGAACTGGTGCGGGCACCGGAGCGTATGGCTGAAGCGCGACGTGGGAATCAAATTGGAAAAACTGGGATAAACTTGATTGAAACTGAACGAGAATTTGGCTGAGGAGTAGAAGGAAAAACAGAGAGGGAAAAAGTAAGAGTTTTGTTGTTGTTAATAATTGACTGACAAGGATTTGTGAGTGAAGAGAGTTTAAATAGTTTGAATGAGCTGACGCTAGTCATGCCGAGGTCAGTGGGAGCAGCGAGACTTGTTGACGCTGCTGCTCTGGAGTATGGAAAAGTTTAGATAAGACCTCCTCGCTCAGCATTTTGTTTTTATCGTCCAATTCTTCTTTCTGTTTAGTCAGCATTTTGCATCTATTCTTATAGCGGCGGAGTTTCACAGCTAGATAAGTGGCCATGGAAGCAATGCAGATCAGAATGAAGATATTGGCTATCAAAGAAACCATTGTTGTAATTGTTAAAGTGTGGCTACACTTCAAATCATCCATCGCATGGGCTGTCGGAAAATATGTACTTGCTGTTATTCCACCGAGCGCTGTGCGTGCTACATTTCCCATCCTCTGAAATGGTTTTGTTATGACGCTTTGAATGACCAGGTAGATGACGGCGGCGGACAAAATTAGCATCCATGCAAATGAGATGTAGGAGGTGGCGTGGGAAGCAATTTGGACCTCCTCGGGAACCATTGAAATTTGTGCACTTGAGAGTGCATGAAGATGGGACATTGTGAAGCGTGGCCAGTTCTTGTCGTATATGGCATGCATCGATGGCGCTCTTGGGACATCTACGAGTCCGGTCTGTGTTGGCACGTGGATGTCAGCATAATTTGACCACTGAATCGGCATACTGTGGTCCACAATGAATTCTCTTTCCATTAATTTTGAACAGGGAGTCTGCTGTGGGATAATTATCTTGTTGTCAATAACAAGTTTACAGTTGCATCCTAAGGTGATGATTGCGGCGCCGTATATTTGGTCGGGAATTTTTGTTCGATTTGACTGACAGACTACTTCGGCGTTGTTTCCAAAGTTGGCCACGGCGTACATGTAAGGGTGGAGCTGGGTTATGACTGGTCGGTTGAGTAAGTTATTCTTGCACTTGAGTATGCAAGTTTGTTGGAGTTCCAGTAAAGATGCGCCTTTGAAAAGCAGCTGGAGGCACTGTCTGTCCATTGAGCTCTCGGTAGCGAAGGGGGTGATGTGGCAGAGTTTTCCCGTGCAACTTGTAGCGGCCTGATGGCCCTCCATTAAGACCGCGTCCTGGTCAATTCGAGTGGCTATTTTCGCTGCATGGACGTTTAGAGTACAGATCTCATGGTCGTGCTTAAAGGTGACGGGAACGATAGAATGCAGAGCAAATTCTTCTTCAATCTTGCGAAAAGGAATTGAAAGTCGGAGGAGGACCATTGAAGGGGAGAATACACAGTTAGCTATCTCAACTGCGTAGTAATCCTGGATGTTATAAATTGGGATGGCCAGTTTCAATCCGTGTAGAAGCGCCTCGACTCGTAGCTCCTCTAAATGGGCTGCCAATTCTTGCGGCGAGATCAAAGTCATGGGAATCATCTTATTCTGGCAGCTGTTCTTGACAGTGAGGAACTGTTGAACTTCCAGGGACCAAGCATTAAGGTTGACTTGTTGGAACAATAGTTGGGCGAGGTGATTAACCATATTATTCATACGCAGGTTGTTGTTCGCGAATGTTGAGTCCATTCTTTACTGCCACTTTAAATTGTCTTTAACTTGCTTGAATAGTTCTTCCGATCTGGCCGAGATGTTGTTCATGCCTTGAACAACTTTGACAAGGTCCTGGTGATCTGATATTACGTGGCTCTTGATTGTATTGACTTCGTTGGCTATGGAACGATCAGAGCGATCTAGAGCATGTACATGGTCAACACTCGCTGCGCCAAAGATGTGTTCCAAGAAAAAATCATACAGTGGCGAATTCTCCGCCTCCCTGCGCCCTCTGGTGTGGGCGGAAGTGTTGAGATTTGCCTTCACATTGTGGAAAATGCTCTGGGACATGAGAGAAATCTTGTCGTTCTGGTATTGCTGTAGTGTGTTCATGGCTTGTGCAAAGTGACATAAGTCCGTTGTGTCAGAGGGAGGACAAGTCGTGTTGACTGAATTGAATGTGGGAGCCGAGTAATTGTACGTAAACGTCATGGGCAACGTTTGTGTGTACAGGATGCTACCTTCTAGGCGTTTGGTGTATACTCCGTTGGTCAAAACAACTGATACGTTCTGTGGTGGTGCTGGAGTGGAGGTGAGCCGTTGGAGCATCGGGGCGTAATCCTTCTGAGTATTCATGTAATGGAGAGCCAAATTGTTGTGGTGCTTCTTGGTGAACGTATCTAATTCTTCTTGGTTGTTGTTGTTGACTGCCATTGCGAGTGGTAGTAGGAGAGCCAGTAGAAAGAGCCAAGGGAAAGTAGATCTTGATAGATTTGTGGCTTTGTCGGAATGCCGTGTAGTGGCCATGTTGGTCTTGGTCTGGTCCTTCATGTCTGGGAATGGAGTGTACTCAGTCCGAGTACTTTGGGTCGTACAGCCTTGGTCTTGAATCGTGTTGGTATCGAATCCGTAGCGGAGTGGCTTCTTAGTAGCTCTTCTTGGTCGGCCTTCTGAGACTGAATGATGCTCTGGGTCTGAAATTCGCTCGTTTTTATTGTGAATTTCTTTTTGCTGAGCCTTCATTTTCCTTTGTTCTGGCTTTAGATCAGCTTTGGGTGGCGTGATGCACTGTGTGCATTTTTGTTGGACTTTGTTTGGCTGATTTGCTGTGTGGGATTTTATGGCAGAATTGTCAGCATTTTCTGAACAATGCTCTTGAGTTTGAGCTTTGTTTTCCTTTTGGATGGCGTCAGGTTTTTCCTGAGCTTTGTCAGCATTTTCTGAGTTGGCCTCTTGAGTTTGGACCTTTGGATCGAGTTTGAATGAGAGCATTGTGTGGTAATCTTCACGGAGGAAATAGACTTTCATTCGCTCGATGAAACAGCGTTGCAGTTTGTTGTGATAAGGCAACGGATACAACGGATAAAGCCAGTAACTTGTCTTATTGAGCTTGCGCACGACAAGAAATGGGCCTATGTACGGAATATGTAGTTTGCGGTGTTCCTTTCCAACGTGCAATGTGTCGAATCTGAGGAGGCAAAGGTCGCCTACCTCGTACTCAAAGTCCGTTCTGGTTGCGTCACGGCGCTGCTTACGGTATTGTTGATGGTCATGCAGTAGTTCTCTTGCTTGGCGGCGGGCATCATGCATTTCTTTGAGGCGCTCTAGCAGGTCAAAGTCACGGGAGGTCGTGTTGAGAGCCGAGAAAACTGGTTCTCTTGGCTGGAATCCAAACATCAGAAAGTTGCTTGTTGTTCCAAGGGAGCTACGAAAGCTATTGTTGAGCATGAAGGTGGCTACTGGGAGTTTCTTGTGCCAGTTTTTAGGACTTTCAAGGGCTAATGGTCTTAGCGCTTCCATGACGGACTTAATTCCAGTTTCTGCGACATTGGCATGGGAATTGTACGGGCTGATGTGGCTTGGATCGATCCCAAGGGCTTTGGTAAAGTCCATATAGAAGCTTGAATTAAAAAGTGACGCATTGTCGCTAACAATGCGCGTCATAATGCCGAACTTGTAGATAATTTCATCGAGCAGGAAGTCAATGACTGCTCTAGAGTTGATCTGCTTAAGAGCTCTAGTCCAGGTGTATCTGCTGGCACCATCCACACAAACAATAACGTATTGATGTTGGGCCGAGGACATGGGTAACGGTCCCACAATGTCCACATAACAAACGTCTAATATGTTGGGAGACTTGTGGGGAATTGTTTTGCCTGGGGGCCGTGTATTGCGGGGGCGGCGTACTTGGCACTGGTGACATGTCATTGTGTACAGGGTTGTGTCTTTGTACATACCGGGCCAATGGAAGAATTGCTTCAGTTTGTAGTACGTGCGTTGGTTTCCGAAGTGGGCATTGTTGTCATGTGTGGCCTCAAGTGCCTGCTGACGCAATGAAGGCGGCAGCACGTACACATTGTTACCATAATTATTAACGGCCATTATTGTGCCGTCTTGGAGGAAGAACTTGCTTTTGCCATTTTCCACTGCTTTGTAGAGCTGAGGCATTTCTTTCTTCTGGGCGTCTTGGATTTTTGGTGGGTCAAAGGACAAGGCGTAGCATTGAATGTCATCGAGGTCTGGGTCGATCTGAGGTTTAGAGTCGGAGTCATGTAGGATTCTAGAGAGGCAGTCTGCTGCTTGGTTAAGAGAACCGCGTCTGTAGTAAATATTCATTTTCAGACCCATTAGTTTCATGCTCCATCGCTGTAAGCGTCCGTTAGTGGAAAGCTTGCTGTCTTTGAGATATTGCAAAGCAGCGTGGTCGACGTAAACGTCAAACTCTTCATCGAATACAAAATGGCGAAATGGATGAGTTACGGCCCAGACCAGGGCAAGCAGTTCAACTTCCGAGGCCGTGTATCGAGACTCCGCTGGGGTCAAACTTCTACTTGCAAAAGAAAGTACTTGCTTCTTGCCGTTATGGAGTTGTGAGCAGATGGCGCCGATGCCCATTTTGGTACTTCCGTCGGTCTCAATAATTTTCTTGGCGCCTGGGATGTAGTATCCAAGGCAAGGGGCAGTAATGAGTTGTTGCTTCAGCTTGTCAAAGGCGTGTTGACATTCGTCGGACCAGTGGAATTTAGCTTCCTTCTTCAGCAACGCGTAAAGAGGTGCTGCAATTACTGAGTACAATGGGACAAAGGCCCTGTAATAATTGAACAGGCCAAGTACTCTTCTGACGTCTTTGACATTTTTGGGAGCGGGCATGTCACGGACAGCCTTGATTTTGTCGGAAGATGTTCCAATGCCTGCGGCTGAAACTTCGAAACCGAGTAGACTGATTTTGCTCATGGCGATGAATGATTTTGGGGGTTGCAGGCGGATTCGATTTCTTCTGAGGCCTTCAAACAGGCGGCGGAGCTTGTATAGATGCTCCTCGAATGTCTTGCTTGAGACTACGAGGTCGTCCAAGAAGTTTACGAGGATTTTGTCTTTTAGTTCTGGTGCGAGAGCCTTGGTTATCATCTCTGTGTAAGCCATTGGTGCTACAGAGAGGCCAAAGGGCAGTACCGTGTAGACAAAGTTGCGAAGTCCTGTTGAAAAGCCCGTGATTGGGATCGTTTCCTCTGTCAATCCGATGGAATGGAACCCTGAAATCGCATCCAGGCTGCTGTAATAGGAACATCCCTCGAATTTGTGCAAAAGATCCGATATTCGGGGCAAGACAGTGACAGGCTGGTCCGCTAAATGTTTATTAAGCGCTCTGAAGTCCACGACAAGGCGAAAACTATTGTCCTTTTTGCGTACTAAAAGTACTGGGCTGCAGAATCGGCTGTTTTGCTCACGAATGAAGCCTGCCTGGAGGAGTTTGTCTGCTTCAGCTTCAAGTAAATCTTGTTCCCTGGGACCCTTGCTGTAGGGCATTTTGACAACTGAGGGAATGTTGGAGATGTCGAGGCCGTATTCATACGAATTAACTCGTCCAATTTCAAGGTAATTGTATGAGAAGCAGTCGCGGTATTCGGAGAGCAGTTGATAGACTTGGTCTCTTTGGTGGGGATCCAGATGTTCGCTCACGTTAATTTGTTGTAGTTGTTCCTTGGTGAAAGTTGTGGGCATTTTGTATTGCTCTGGCGGTGGAGCCAAGGCACTGATGGTCGTGATGAGAGCATCGGCAGTTTGGACTGAGTTGATACGCACTTGTGGGCGAATTGCATTCACCAATGAATGCGGATCCTTGTCATACTTTGAGAGAATAGGCACCGAGTATTGGACTGTGGAGTCCCCATATTGTGGAAGCATGGAGAAAGTGATGCGCTTGGTAGTTGGATCAAAGCAAAACTTTCTCGAGAGGAGAAAGTCAGAGCCGAGGATGAGGTCAGCGGTGTGCTGCATTCCTGCGAGCAGGAATGTGACCAATATGGGCGTTTCTTCAGCGAGTTGTATTGGTAGTTGGACCAAACCTTCTACTTGGACCGTCGCATTGTTGTAAGCTTTGAGCTGTAGTGGTGGGCTGCGGTCAATTTGCAAGTTTGGCAGGCGTGCCAGTGCTGTGTAATGGAGGATTGACTTGTCTGCTCCCGAATCGATAAGCGCAAACATAAGTTGATCCTGGACTTTCACCCAAGCAAACCAACTTTGCTGATTATTAGCATGGAATTCCAGGATATCCAGCGTGTTGATATCAATGGAGCCAAAATAATTGGCGATGTCTTGGGCTGAAGGGTCATCCTGATGGTCTTGAGTGTCATCGGGAGTCTGGGTCGGCTCGATCTGAATGTTGTTATTGTACTGCTGGTAGCGCCGGTTTCCTTGGTATTGTCTTTGTTGATGTTGCTGTTGAGGCCTGTAGCCTTGCTGTCCATTATTGCTTTGCCAGCCGCGGGGATTGGGTTGATGCTGTTGTTGCCAGTTTGGCGAGCCCTGGGGACGTGGATTGAATGAAGGATTAGGACGCCATTGCTGTGGATTTGGTTGTCGCCAGTTGGAGTTGGGATTTGGGCCTCTCCAGTTGCCTTGATATGGGTTGCGTCCTCTTTGAGAACGGAACGGTGGTCGCCCTCTGCCTGAGCCTCGGCGATTATCATATGGGCGCTGATTGCCTCTGTCGTATTGCGCTGTATAAAAGCGCGGTGACGGTGGTGGCGGGGCGGTGCTAAGTGCCGAAATCAACTGATTTTGTTTTCTGACCTGTAATTTAAGCCTTTCCACTTCAGCGTGGTTCTCCAGGATCTCTGTAGGGGTCGTGATGGCGGCAATGGATGCGCCGGGCGTGCTGCCAAGCATCACATTCTTGCGCTCTAAGGCCGAGAAGGCTTCCAGGACGTCTGTTGCATTTGTAGGACACAGATTCATGACGAAGTCAGCGCTGGATGGTGATAATCCTTTCACCAAACGTTCAACCTGGTCCTCCGCGCGTGTTATTCCAGCCGCTGTCATGAGCGCGCACATTGAGTAATAGTACGACTCAAAGGATTCGTCTGGTTTTTTCTTTCGTTCCTTGATGCTCTTACGGGCTGCTCGTATGCCGTTCGGACCTGTCACTTTGTCCTTGAGTAGGGCAAGGAAATTGGCCCATCCAGTGAAAGTTGTGCATTGGCGCCACTGTAAAGCCGCGCCATGCAAATAGATAATGACATTGTCCAGCATTTGGGGATCTGTCCACCCAAAAGATTTTCGAACGAGCTCCATTTTGATGATGAAGGTGTTGTAGTCAGCCTCAGTGCTGCCCACAAAATCAAAAGAAAAGACGGGCGGTTGGGAGACTAGTACGGTCGTCATGGCTGGAGGTTGTGGAGGGGGCGGTGGTGGAAGAGGCGGTTGCGGGGCTGGTCCTTGTAGAGTGAATCCTAAGAGAGCGGCAGCGGCAACTTGGTGGTTAAAAGCACTTGAGTAATTGAAAAAGAGCTGTTGTGTAAATTGCTGCGCGGGAGTTGGAGCCGGCGGAAGCGCTGGTGGTGCTGGCGGTTGACTTATGGTGGCTGCTGGTGTTACTGCTGGAGCAGTAGGTGGTAGCGGCGGAGGTGCTGGGATCACAACAGGTGTGACGATGGCAGCGGCTTGAGCGGTGGTGGTGCTAGCCTGTGGAACTGGAGCTGAACTGGCTTGTGGAACTGAAGGTATGCTGGTCTGAGTGACTGGAGGTGCCACGGATGATGTCGCTGGCGGAAAAGGGAAAGCTGTGCTGGTGGTGGGTGCCGAAGGGAGAGATGGCGACGCTGAATGGGGCCCTGCCGAGGGTTTGGGGCCCTGCGGTTTAGTGATAAGGGTTGGGGTACCTGGCTTTTTCTTCGGTAAAGTGCCGGACTTCTGGGCCGGAACTGGTACGGAAGGCCTGACGATAGGCGGGGTCGAGGATCTGGACCTCGAGGTGCTTCTTGTGGCTGCTGTAGCACTTGTGCTTTGGGTAGCTTTGGAACCGGTACCTGTCTTCTGTTTCAACTTTGTTGAATAAATCGCATACGTCTCAGGATGGAGCAGGCGGGAAATATCTACTGTGATGCCTGCGTCTTTAAGTTTTGCTTGTAATGAGTGGGCTTTCTTCTCGTGTTGTGCTTGTTTCCTTTGTTGCTCTTGTAAAAGGGATTGCTCGTAACTGGGCGTGACGGTTTTGTTTCGTAAAGTTTTGCCCTGGGGTTTCTCTGTCATGCCTAGTATGACAGCCTGGCCAGTACTGTCATCTAAGCGGTAGGCGTGAGAAGCCTGTCTTCTAGGGGTTAATCTTCCTTCAAGCTTGATTCTTCGTGGAGGGGAGACTACTGTCCGTAGTAGAAATTGTCGGGGGATAAGGAGATCCGCCGAAACGGGTAATATTCCACGGTTGAGCCCTCAATTGTAGTTCATCAAACTACGTATGGGATTGTTGATATTATGGAATGGGATGAGAAGAGCCGATGATTGACGTGACTGCCCCAGAGGTTATCTGGGGCGTAATAATTAGATAAGAGAGCGAGA
>JAQIWI010003097.1:0-10775 GCA_034698825.1 Deuterosminthurus bicinctus
TTTAAACAAGATAGAAGCGGACACGGAGAGCCCAATTATGGAAACAAGAAATGTACTCATGCATAGAACCAATGGAAGATCAACAACTCTAGTGGTCGCTTTGATTAATAGCGACACTAACTGATAAAACAACCAGATTAACTGTAGCGTGAGAAGGAAATGGTGCAATGTCAAACTTTTCTTGATGACGTATTTACCGTTTTTTTCAATGGACAGTGGAGCAAAGCAAAGCCAACAGCAGTAAAAGCCCACCAATTTAAAACAGCTTTCTGCTGCCTTATACAAAGTCTTACGCCATTTTGCTGGAACAAGATGATGTTCCAACTTTGAAAATTTGTCAATCTTGGAGGTTTTTGTTACGTTTCTTAGCTTTTGTTGTCTTTGCTGATTCACTTGTCGGCGATCATTTGCTTTTCTAAGCATATTGGTCAGTTATTTTACCACGCACTTTTACAATTGTCCTCAAAGGAATGCAAAAGTCTAAAGACCTTGCCAGAAACTTGTTCTTATGCTAGTTCCCTGCCTGTTTATAGGAAAGTAGCAACAACAAAATGTCTCCGTTTGCAATGAAAGAAAGCAAAGCAATGAGTGGGTATCCAACAGTTCCATAGGAGTGAGTCTACTCGTCCTTTTTATTGGTTCTGCCAGTTGTTGTGAGACACTCGCCCGTTGCGTTGCTATTGAAACTATAGTTTTAGGAAAACTGCGACACACTTTAACTGTGAATTTATAAGTAGATCTGGGCACTGGCGACGGGAGCTCAATCGATTTATTTTGTTTAGAATAAAGGATTGGTCGGTCGAGTTTAATTTATACGTGGAATTTTACAGACTTTTAAAAGCCTGTCAAATCCAGACTCCTTCCATCAAATTGAAGTTGATAGTGACAGTCCTAAAAGCTTCATTAATTATAAAATAATGCTGCCTTGTATTTAATCGATGCTGCTCGTGTTCAATGACTTCAATGATCAACTGTCCTTGTCACCATACTCAGCATTGAAACAGGGAGGTTATTCCAACAGACTCCGACAATAATGTTAGCTAAAAGTGTGCTGCCAACGATTAAACATAATGTACTTCAATGATGGCAACTAAGGAACTTCAAAGTATCCATTCCTTTGAATTGTCTTTTAAGAAACTAACTCGCCAAAATGTTCTATAAGTCCTTGCAGTCCTTAATTGCCCAATCAACAACTTGACAGCTCATTAAAGTTTTTGAATATTTGGCTTATTAAACTAACGAGCAGAAAAATAGTTTCGCCAGGCACATGATATTCTTGTTACTTAAATTATATGAATCCACTGGAGACTGGACGTTATATTTTTCATGGCAAACATAATATTACGTATAATACCTTGACAGCCAGCCATTGCATTGTCATTATAAGTCCACTTGAAGTAATTATACGGCGAAAACGTTTAAAAACACATCAACCAGCATATTTATTTCACTTTATGGTTGAGAAATTCTTATTAAGCATAAAAGTGCTCGGAAATAATTCCAGAAAGCCTTTTAACTCGACTTCATTCCTGTCCAGGTATTCAGTTTAGTTGGACGACACAGTAAATTATAGAAAACTAAAGACAAAATATTTTAAAAACAGTGAGGATCGTCATGGCAAAAAAGACGCTAGGCCGTACGAAGGGTGTCCAGCGCGGAGTACTGAAGCACCGCGTCCGAAATACTATTTCCAGCGACGTTGCCGACTTTGAAGATGAACAAATTCCCAAAGCTTCGAAAACATTTGTCGGCGTTTCTATCTGGAAATTATTTGCTCTTGGCCTCCGCATTTTTGAGCTTAATTTCCGCATTTGCTCCAAGCTTCATATTGTCGGTTTTACTCAGACACAGGAAATGGAATATGTTCCTTTTGATTTTAAGAACCAAATCATTCATTACTTTGTGATCGGATGTGGTCTTGGTATGGCTGCACAGAAGATATGGGGAACTCTTGCCATGTTGCTGTACGAGGATCTTAAACTTGAATCATTCATGTGTATCAGTCTGGCACTAGTTTACTTGGTCGCTACATTCATTGGTGCTGGCGTAGTAGCGCAGCCCAAGGAGACTATCGATCTACTGAACAGTTTGCCCAAAATTCTTTCTTGTCTTCAGGATATTAACCCGCGCGTGAAACCGACGATACTGGACGACTTGTCAGCATCTTTGATGGTCGTTGTTTTGTTCTTGGTGGCCCAAGCGGTTGCCTTTGGGGCTGCAATGATGACTCTTGTTATCAATGATTTACCAGTATGCCTACATCCATTGAGTAAGCGGTTCGGACTGCTACCGGATTATCTTTTACCACAATGGGGATGGCAGCTCGTGTTCTACCCTTTTGAGTACTTGACATATTTGCCACCTGTGATTCTAGTTTCGTACGCAGTGGGCATTCTTGTTACCGTTGCAGGTGCTCTCAATGTATACCTTCGGGAATTAAGGCAAGTACAGCCAGTTATTAATTTATAAAACATTAATGGAAACTAGATTGTATAAATTTTGCAGGAGCTTGAGGGTGAGAAACATGAGATCACGTGCACAGATGGAGCAAATGTATGTCCGATTGGCTTTGTTTAACAAAGTTGTTCATGTCTGGATGCGGCTCTCTTTCCCCCCAACACTCTTGGCGGGGGCCATGATTGTCATCGTCACTCTTTTTGTGACCATTCGCTACACTGAGCTACCCCTTGTATTTTACATTTTTTTCCCATTTACTGGTTTTACTGTCATGTCCGTAATCTTCTGGCAGTGTTACGAAATGGTGAAGATTGTGCGACTTACTGAGGATATCCTTGCTGACCTGCAATCAATAATAAGTCACTACTTGGTAGTTTTGAGCAAGGCAGAGCAGATGGAAATTTTGAAAAGGGTAAAAGCAATGCGCCCCTTGATTTTTCCTGTTGGAGATGGTGAGTTCTCTTTGAGTCTGCCGATCAATACTTGGGAGGAGATATTGAATCAGATTGTATTCCTCTTATCGTTGTAAGTTTTTATCGGTTCATCTGATGATTTTGCGCATGGAAAGTGTTTGGAAGACTGCTTACTAAATTGCTTTCGGGTATTCATTTACTTCATTTGTTTTGGGTGATGATTATTTTAATAGTTTCTACGTGATTAAATATTATCCTAGCTCCCTTACATTAAATGTCTAATAGTACGCTCGCTTATTTTAATTATCGCATCCATGAAATTACAGCCTAATTTTCCTGAAAAATAGGGTGTTATTCCTATTGAGAGTAATTAATGGAAATTAATTTAATGAAGAAAAGCATTTTAGATGATTGCTTCTGTCGTATCTATTGTGAATTGAAAGATATATATCATTTCGTCAGTATTTAGTTATTTGACACTGCTAGCCGTTCCCCGTATCTTTAATGAGGCTGATACCATGGAAACGCGGTGTTTACTATTCCACGACAAGCATGATACTACGCAGCGCAGCATGATAAAGCCGCATGATTTGCCCTTGCATGCAGCATCCAAGAGGTTAAAGCTTTAAAAAGTTTATTTACTCCACTAGTTTTGCCATATGAACTGTGTCGCAAAATGCCCTGTAATGCAAGCAAAAACTGTCAGTTGTCCACAACGTGTTTATCAGTCACATGGACCGCTTTAAATTTAAGGACACCGCTAAGTGCCACTTAAAGCTTTAAAATTCCTACTATAAAATATTGGACAGTTAAATGGGTTTTAGCCATTAAACATCGGTAATATTAAATGAGCCGCCTACATTGGAATTGGAATGTCTTAAAATCGCGTGGAAGGAGCACGTGTGTTGAGACGTTGAGAGTTTTCCCACACGTGGAATAAGACGAGGAGCTGAGTCACTTCTCCGCTTTGAATTGAAACTCACACAGTAAATTGCCAACAGAGCATTAGAAAGTCACTTTTGACGGCTTTAAATTAGGTTAAGTACCACTTAAAACACCAGAATTTTTTTATAAATTTTAATGCCGTCAAATGGAAAGAATCAAATGAGTTTTAGTCATTAAACTACGGTAAATTATTAAATGAGCTGCCTACAGGAGAATCACCATTGATCACGTTTAGGGACAGGAGGCAAGCCTCACGTGGAATACCCACACGTCTAATAAAAAGAAGGACGTGTGCAGGCGGAGAGTTTAGTAAAAACATTTGAAAAGAGACGCAGGACGTCAGTCGTTCCTTTGCTCCGTCCAGAAACTGTCACAAAATTTTCACTTAGTCAGTTTACAATTACAATGGCTAGACAAGCAAGAGGACGTAAGCGAATTAGTCAACAAGGTGCACAAAAGAAAAAAAAGGTACGGAAACATTCGGGTAGGGATTTATTTTCCAAGTTGGAAGCACTTTTCCCCATAAAGTATCGTAAAATAGCGTACAAGGCAACAGAAAGTTGTTTTAATTTGTTGGGCTATTGCTGCTGCAAATTGTACTTTGTCCCCTTGTCCGTTGATGCTGACGGCTACTATAAAATCAAAGAGAGGTTATGGCAAATGACACTTTACTATTTCTTCCTCGTGCTACTATGCCTCAGGATTCTACAGCAATTTGTGGTTGTTGCGATACAAGCAAGTTCAGGAGATTTAGATCTTGCCACAGTTCTCTGTATCATCTCTTTTTTGACTCACATGATAGGTCTCTGCATATCAGTTTCTTTCTTGGGCAAGCCATATGCAACAATAAATTTGCTCAACAAATTCCCGTTGATCATGAAACTTTTCCACAAAGACAAAGACGGCAAGATAGTGGGTCCTTTGCACAACCCCAAGTCCGTCATCATAGTGGTAGCTTTAGTATCAACGGCGGGCACATATATCCTGCTCGTGCCAGCATTTAGTTTCGTTGTTGAATCTCTGCCCGTATCCTTGTATCACCTTTTCAACCAGACAGGAATCCCTTCACTGTGCCCCAGCGTGTCTCCATTGGTATGGAAGTTAGTGTTTTGTCCAGTTGAACTGCTGTTAGTCACGCAAAGTATGATGCTTGCCGGTTGGGCTTGTGTTTTTACATTTATGCTCATTAACGTCTGTAGTTCTTGCAACGAACACATGAGGTAAACTCTGTCTTCTCCCTTAAAAAGCTTGTCATAAGATTTTAATTGATTTAATTATTTGCAACTGCAGAAAAATGCCAGTGGAATCTTTGAGTGAGTGGAATGAGCTTCGACGGCGCTATTTAATCTTTCAAGTATTTTTCAAGTTATGCAACAGCTGGCTCAGATTTATGGTCGTGCCAACTTTAACCTGTTTCGGCGCGTGCATTGTCATTAATTTGTATGTGCCCATGAGGCAACACGAGCTACCGCTCATGCTCTACGCCTGCTTCCCTATCGTGGGATTCACAGAGCTTTTCTTCGTCTTCTGGTACACTTTTCAGTTTATATACATTACACAAGACGCTGAAGGGGTCGTTGGAATTTTATTGAAACACTCGCAGGATAATTTTGCGCAGCTCAATATGGAGCAGAGATTGTATCAGAAGAGAGTTGGGCGATCAACGAGGGCGTTGGCGTTTGATTTTGGGGATTTCAGTGATATTGGTATAGGGGTACCGATTGGAATGGGCGATGAAATCCTGAACCAATTGCTCTTTCTGTTGTCTTTTTAGAGCTGCACTGGCTTGTTGTGGTACAAGTACACTTGAGTACTAGAGCAAGTATGGGAAAATTCGATGGAAATCATTCACTTAATGTTTGCAATGGACGCTGAAATCAAAACTTTTTGCACGCTGCAAAGCTTCATGGAAGTCAATGCAATGTAACTTTTAGGATTTACAAATGTTTGCTAGTTGTCATAGGAATATTGCAAGCTGTGACTTGCTGTAAGTTGGTTAAGCTCTCTATTGTCTTGTAAGTATAATCTATCATAAAGTTAAATGAAGTCTTTATGTGTTGTGTGTTACTGTGTAGTCTAGACGTACAATGTCAAGTGATAACCTAGAGCATGTTGTGTAGTTTCGACTTTTGATTTATATTTCACTCAGTTTTATTTTTTATTTACAAATAAATCACAGAACATCTCGCTTCTTTTCTTCAAAAGATGAGCGACTGTTGTCAAAATATGTTGTCAATTTGGCTTCAACATCGAAGCCATCTGATGATTCGGATCCATCACCATCTTGTTGTTCACATTCACTTCTAAATTCAACCAGATTCACTCCCGTGTAAATTTCAGTTTCTTCCATCAATTCTTCTTCTTCGTCACTTTCCGAGTCAGCAGTTGACCTTTTGAGGTCAATGGGATTTGGAGCTACATGGTAACCTGCGCACATTACTTGGCAATGCATTGTAGTGTCGGATACTGAAGCTCGCAGTTTTGTTGGTTGAGGAGACATTTGGGGCATTTTGGATGTCAGGGATCGAAGTTTGTCCATGAAGCTTGGTTTTGATTCGGATTGTTGTTGTTGTTGCTCCCGAATAACTGCGTCCAATACTTCTTGAATGCATTTCATCATGAAGGAAATGTCCATTTCAAGGCGTTTTGGGAGCGCGGTGAATCCTGGTTGGATTCCCGGGGCGCCTGAAATTCAAAAACAAATTCAATCAATGTAAAAGATAATTATTATTATTAACTACCAATCAAATTCTATTAAATTGTACCCAAAGTATCTTGGATGTGGTTCCATTCTTGAAATGCTCGGAGCAATATGCGACACATTGCGTAGCCCTTCTGTAGGTTGCGATCTGAGTTCAAATTAAAGTTTAATAAAGAATTAATTAATATTAAATAAATGAAATGATTTTATTGATTGAATTGTTTTTCTTTATGCTTCGCCATTTACCTTGGGATTTAGTTGGGCTGGTTGAGGTCGTAGATAAAGCGAGCGCTTGTAGCTTATTTTCAACTTGAAGTTTCAAACTTTGGGGCATTGATATCCACTTGATGAAGGCCGTCTTCATTACGTCCACTGCAACATTAACATAAAAATTGTTTGTATGATAAATTTAATGGATTTTAAAAAAATTATTTAATTTATTATAATTATTAATTTTGGAATGAAGACCTTCAGGCAAAATGAGAATTAAAATCTCTAACAGTTCTGTCGCCGTGATCAAGTCACCACTTCCGGTACATCGTATTGGAAATGTGGATGACATGATAATCGTGTAAGATCTCAGGGAATTATTTTTGGATGCCGATCGAGTTTTTCAGTTGTGTTCACTGTATAGCTGTTGCAGACGAGCTTTCAATTTAAATCCAAGTTTTGAATTGATAGCGAAGTAATGTAAACGCTGATTAACGGTTTGAGAATTTTTTTTCTACGTATTTTCCTCAACGTTTGTTCAAATAAAAATAATGCAGAGCTAAGGGAACCTATTAAAACAAATGTCAAAACAGTGAAGTCAGTTAAAAAGTAAGGGAAAATGCCGACAAGTCAATCAACATAGACCCAAACGTACGATGCTGCTAGAAACATTTTGACAGCAAATGAGTTCTCTTCTTTGAAAAAACTCGATCCGTTGAAAATATGAAAAGTTGATGGCAAAGTTTACGTGAACCCAACCCAACTATTTTACGGGTATAATTTCTCAGACAATTGCCTATCGATTTTGATAATGACTGGGTCAACAAATTATCCCAAAGATTCTTAGTTTCAGGATTGGGGTATTCAAAAGTGCCATAATAGCCGTAGAATGAATGTCGGGAGTTATTATTCACGATTTGTTATATCATTGAGAAATGCGAGTACTGACCATTTGGAAGGGACGTGTTGAGGAAGCCCGCGAGATTTGAACCTAAAAAGTAACAAAGGATAGAAAACCAAGTGCTATTATTTCCGTCGTGATTTCTAAAAACGTGAATGTGAAATATTGAATAAGAAAAAAAGGCTGCCTTATTGCCATAAGGACTTTGCAGTTCCAGATCCCGGACATGCGACATGGACAGCTTTTTAAGCCCGTCTGCATGTGAATGATCAGATCAGGTGCGTTTTTCTGAAGTACAAATCTTTGGCCTTTTTTGCTACATTAATTGACTGAGCAATGTTGTAAATTCAATTTAAATTTTTTGTCAGCTACACAAAGGAAAAGGCGAAGAACCCTTACTGCACATCCTCCAGATATTTTTAGCTGTTTTCAACCCTGGATTTCAATTCTTCAGTCTAATTGTAGGCAGCAGTACAACAAGGAAAGAAAGACATTCCAAGTTGAAATATTCTGGATACGAAATTTCAAGTGCCGTGGAGTGAACTTTGAATGTTTTAGAAAAACTCCGTGTGTACTCCAGCAAAATGCTTAGTTGTCCTTTGTGCACTAAAGCGTTCAGATATTTGCGCCGCTTGGATCGTCACATGGTTACCCACACCAAGGAAAAGCCTCACAAATGTTTAATGTGCCCAGCAGCTTTCGGAAGGACGGATCTTTTGAAAGCCCACATGAAACGTGTTCATGAAGGGATGAAAAACAAGAAATGTCTGTTGTGCAGCTATAAATGCTATAGCAACACCATGTTGAAAATTCACGTGCGAAAACATTCTGCTGAGCTTCCATTTTCTTGCCAAATAACCGGCTGTGACTACAGGACAAAATACAAAGGTGATTTATCAAAGCATGCACTTCAAGCTCACAGTGAAAAACGGCCCTATCAATGCCCATCAGACGGGTGCAGCTACAAGGCCAAAAGAAGGACACACATTAGACAGCACCTCAGAGTCCACAGCAATGACAAGCCCTTCGCATGCACCGTTCCTGAATGCAATTACACCTGCAAGTCCAAGGGTTATTTAAAAAGTCACACATCCAGCGTTCATTGCGACGAAAGACCATTCAAGTGCCCAGTTTGTGACTTCCGAACAAAATGCAACAAAGCTTTGAGATCACATGAACTTACACATACTGCAAATATTAAACGCTTTGAATGTAAAGCTCTTAACTGCGGCTTTGCCAGCCACCGGAAAAGAAGCTTAGAGCAGCACTTGGACCGAAAGCACAGAAAGAAGGGCGTAATCTGCACTGAGCCCAGATGTAATTTCAGATGTAGCAACATCGCTCTACTCAAACAACATCTCAAGAGACATAGGAACCCACTTTTGAAGTGCCCTGGTGGTTCATGTAACTTTAGTACCAGATACAGAACTTGTTTCCTTAGCCATGTGTCCCGTGAACATCAAGACGTAAGGTCAGCCACGATGGTGCAGCGAAAAAAATTCGATCTTGAAATTGTTGGAGCTGCTGGTGCGATAAAAACATTGCATTGCCCCTTCCCAAACTGCGGTTACCAAACCAAATTCCCACACTGCTATGACCGTCACAGAATTACTCACAATAAAGAAGAAAAACGCGAACATGTCTGCTCATTTTGCTTTTTCAGATTCAGTACTTCAACGGCGCTAAGAAGTCACATTCAAATACATACCGGGGAGAAACCTTATAGCTGCTCTCATTGTAAGTACTCAACTGTGGACCGCTATAGTCTTAGAAAGCATGCAAAGAGAGCTCACAATATTCTTGTGGTTCCTTCTGGCGAAGAACATGACGTGAGAAAGTGTCGTACTTGTAGTAAGACTTTTTGGAGCTATGAAGAATGTGTTTTGCATTCAACGAGCCATTTGCAGCCGGTCGTGGTCCTACAGCAACTTAAGTTGCAAATTTTGTAAACTTGAGCCATATGGTTCACGTTTTTAAATTCCAGAAACCTGTGAATTTTTGTTTCGAAGAGGTTTGTGGATATTATAGCTAATTAAATTCATCGTCAAGTAAAATTTTGGTGTTTGCTTATGTATTTAAAAGCCACAATTATTGGGTTGTAATTAAATGGATTTTCTTTCTCTAAGATGTGTGTTGTTGCAATCATTCTCTAGTTCCTACAATTTTTCAGTTAGTTACAAACTGGCAGTGACTCATACAAGGTTAATGCCGCACACTTTTGACTCTCTGAGCCCTGACCGTGGAATAAGTTGTGCTAGTCTTTTTCTGGCTAGCCGCCAGCGGTTGATTAGGAGTTACATTGCTCAGATGTGGAAACAGCATCTCCACGTTGAATTTGACGGCCACAGCTCATGTAAAGTTGCCCTCCAGAATAAGATTGTGGACATTACAACGGATGAGAATCAAATCAGCGCTGCAATGAAAAATGGCTTATAGTATACAAGAAAATCATTAAAAAAAATGGACCATGATTTATTGTCATGATGACGAGTCTAACAATTTGTAACCATAAGTAAATTGACCGTGTTATGGTAATCTTTTGGCCTATTAGAACTCTCATTGTCCATTGTGTAGTCAACAAATGCTGTAGCAAAACCTTCATGAAAGTTGACATTAGACGTAAACATTCTGCTGATCATCCTTTAAGCATATATAGGACAAAATACAAATCTTGTTTACCGCAGCATGCCTTTCAAGCCCACAGTGACAAACGGCCATTTAAATGCCCATCAGACGGATGCAGCTACAAGGCCAAAACAAGGACAGGCATTATAGAGCATCTCAAGATCCACAGCAATGACAAGCCCTTCTTATGCACAGTTCCTGGATGCAATTTCACCTACAGGACCATGGGGAGATTAAAAAATCACACCACCAGAGTTCATAGAGACGAAAAACGATTTAAGTGCTCAGTTTGTGATTTCCGAACCAAATACAGCTACAGTTTAAGACTACATCAACTTACACACTCAAAGATTAAGCGATTTCAATGTCAAGCTCCAAACTGTGGCCTTGCTAGCCGCCTGAAAAATAACCTCAAAGAGCACTTTGACCGCAAGCACAGAACAAATGAAGTACTCTGCACTGAGCCCAGATGCAATTTCAGATGTGGCAGCATCGCCATACTCAAAGTACATCTCAAGAGACA
>JAQIWI010003098.1:0-10775 GCA_034698825.1 Deuterosminthurus bicinctus
ATGATTTGAAGTAAGCAGTGACATCAATAGTGCGGTAGGCTTGTTTATAGGCCGAATCATGCCAACTAGAGACTCCTGAATGGACAAGAAAGGCTAGGGAAGCTTAACTGCTTATTTTTATCACATGTGATTACCTTATTGCTCAACTACTACTCACTACTGAGTTGTTTGATTGCATTAATAAGTAGTAAGCGGCGTCAAAGCTTTACATAGTTGACCGGTTGGGTGCCGTTGGAGTGAGTAAAATATTCGTGCAAAATACTTCATGGAAACATATAAGTACTTCAGTATTGAGTACGAGTAACAGGATTAACTCACTTAATAGGGTCTCTAAAATCCATACTTGCTTTTTAAAAATGAAACTCGGAACTTTGCAGTAGAAATTTTGCTGTTAATTATTTAATTCATGGGTATGGCAAGCCATACCTGCCATACCTGGTTCCGGCGCCACTGGTTGCTATACTATCAAAAGTCTTGTCAACTCGCTGTAATAAAAATTGTAGAAGAAGGTGGCCTTGATGGCGGAAATAAGTGATACAGAAATTATAATATGGAGTCAGAGTCAGTTGATGCATTCATTTCCCCAGGGGGCTGTTAAAGTCTGCATCTTCACAAGTTTTATGAGAATGAATAAAGTGAAATTGTCAATTTCTGCTCACATAAGGGAGCGAGAATTTCTCTGAACCGTTCTAATAAAACGTTTTTAGCATCCCTTTTTGTCAGTTAAATGAAACTTGGTGAGTTCTACTAAACTGGTGAGTTTTATAAAAAAAACTCAGGTAAAGTAGTCCGTACCAAAGGGCCACATCTCTTGTCCTACAGAATATTTCTGAGATTACTTTGCATAATTTAAATTTGGTTAATATGCTAAAAAAAATGCTTCTTGAATGTTCCATTCATCACAAGAAGAAACCCGCCGTCCAGACAGCTGCTCTTGTCCTCTGACTGAAATTCAAGCAACATTTTCCAACAGTTCCACTCAAAAGTGATTTGAAAAAGCGATCGGAAGTGTCTACTCTAGAAATTTCATAAATTCCGTAAGTTTCCATTGAGATTAGCCCGAAGTATTTTTAACCTAAAAGTTGCCCATGCTTTCGCTGGGAACAATGGCCGTGGTCCGTGATTTTTCCCTTTTGGATTTTTTGTGGAGGAAAGTTTTAAGAAATTAGAAGCTAAATTTGGATTGATTCAAATTGTCACAGAGGGGATTATATTCATAACTTTCATTAATATTTGTACATGTGGGTTGAAGTGGAGAATTTTAGGTGGGGATTGAGTGAGTGGAAATGTTGGGCTCCGAGATTTCGGGATGATTTTTTGAAATTTAATTGGATTTTTGTATGAATTTTGGTTGCAGTGGAATTCTTTAATGATCGACTTGGACTTGAAAGTGACCTCGTTTGACCTCTTGAGATGTCGTCACTTCATTTCTTAGTTCATCCCTTGCCTGGTTCTGATGAGCAGCTCGCTGAGAGGTAAATAATTTAATTTTTAATTCTAAATAAACTATTGATGGAATTTGAATTTAATATGAATTTAATTTGAATTTATTTCTGATTTAATTTGAATTTGATTTGAATTTAAATTGAATTTATTTGTGATTTAATTTGAATTTGATTTGAATTTAAATTGAAATTTGTGATTTAAATTGAATTTAATTGCAGACTACTTGAGCTTGGGGATCAAATAAATAAAAATGGGCTGAATTCTCCGTCAGTTTTAGCCGCCCTTCAAGGGGGCCCTTCAGTTCTACAGATTGCAGTTGGACCAGCTCATATTGCTCTCCTGTTTGACCATGGCCGAGTTGCCCGCCTTCCGTTTTCCGTCATTCCAGACCGACTTGATTTGAGCAAAAATGACTCGTCCAAATCGTAAATTTTTATTATTTATTTTTATTAAATTAAATTAAATTTGTTTAAATTTTGTTTTCATTTATTTTGCAGAGTCAGCAAAACGTTCGACAGCGGCTCAGCCCGCCAGCGGGTTTCTTCTTCCGGGGGAGGTCAACAAAGCTCCATGGGTCAACGAGGTCTAGGGTCGGGCTCAAATCCTGCAAATTTAAATCAGTCCAGCCCGATTTGGCTGTCGGATGAAATGGAATACTGGCCAGATAGGAGCTTGAAATTTGTTTCTATTGCTGCCATGCACAGCGAGCTAGTCGCCTTTGGAGCCAATGGGACCCTTTATCAGTGGAAATGGGTCCAAGTGGAGCCTTACAAACATCCTGAGGTACTGCTCCAAAATCAAAGTCTAGTTTTTCTTATGGGAAGTAACATTGGAAATGTAATGTCAAGTACGGGGGACCCTGACCCTGAGGAACATTTTTGGCTTTGAGTTGGAAATTCAAAACTCAATTTTTCTTATGGGATTTCACATGGGGAAATCTGAGTCCAATTTTTCGAAATCTGACCAAAAATTCAAATTAAAAAACTCGCTTTAATTTATCAAGTCTCCAACTTTCGTTTGGATTTTCCCTGCAGAGCGCCACAATATTCCACCCGCGCGCGCTGTCCTTGGGCCTCGCATCCGAAAAAGTGGTCTGCTTGTCCGCCTCCTCAATCCGCTGCTCCGTGGCGACGGACAGCGGGAAAGTGGCGACCTGGTTGGACGAGTCAATAGCGCACGTCGCTGCCGCGAGCCTGGAACACTCAGCTCAAGCTGTATGCCGGTGGAACCGTGACAAAGTTGTCCAGCTCCTCACCTGCAGTCTCTACACCCTCGCGCGCACCGAATCCGACGACCTCTTCTGGTGGGGCGTTCTCCCCTTCAATCAGCGCAAGGAACGTTGGAATAACACTTGTCATTATCGAACCACTTTAGCAGCCGCACCAGCCAATGAAATCACCACGGGTAGTCACGTCTGCTGCTTCCTCCCAAGCTACCAAGCCGGCTCCATCGCAATCACAGTCTCAGGCAAGTCAATCAATCAATTGGATTAATAATTTTTTTTAATAAATTGTTGATTTTCATTTCAGGTGGAATCCCAAAGGTCGGCCAGTTGCTAAATAGCGCATGGAATTTGAGCGAAACATGTCGCTTTAAAGTCATTCCATCATCTTCACAGAATAAGCGCGCCAAGAAAAATTTGAATATTCGCGACGGCGCGGAGGAAAATGATGAAGAGGATTGGATGCTCGAGGATGTGATTTTTGTGGAGGATTCTGAAAGTTTCCAAATCGGTCGAGTCCTCGAAATTGATGGCGCTTATGCTGTGGTAAAATTTAAAAAAATTGGTACAAGGGAGCCAAGATCAATAGATGACGCTCCCACCGCGCCAACTGAAGATATGACGTCAATGTTTCAAGACTGCCGACGCCTGCACTTGGACAAACTTCACCTGGTGCAAAATGCTGTGGTCCCCGAAAAAAGTTTTTGCATTCAAAAACTACCGCAGTGGCTTCGCTTGGAGAACCTCAATCTATACAATATTTTAAGTTTGAGCGTGGACGCTGTGGGGATTCATGTAATTGTGAGGGATGGACCACCAGGAGCGAGGAATATTTGGTTCAAAAGTTACGATTTGTGCAGTGGGGAAGTTGAATGTGAGAGCGCGTTCCCAACTGAGGCGGGGGCGCTTTTGGAGGTGGTCCCCGCGCTCATAAGTTTGAACTGTGGTGGCGGGGAGGGGGAGGTTAAGAATGTGCTGAGGGATGGGATGCACCCCGTCGTTAAGGCTTGCGTGGAGGCCATCAAGGACCCGCTTCTGTTGGATATGCCGCCGGTAATATTTGCTTGAAACTCAAAATCTTGGTTTTCTTATGGGATTTAACATGGAGACAAATGATGGAACCAAAGGGTCCTTTGCTATTTTTCAGTTTTTGACGAAAATTTCAATGACTGTTCTCGTTTAATTCATACAGGTGCGTTGTCTTGGCCTTGGGATTCATGCGCTCCCTCACGTCGGGGCGAGTCAGAAGAATCAAGTTGGCGTCCTGGTCTTGGTCTTGGAGACTCAGCTGCTCATGGACAAGATTCTCAAGTGTGATGTGGAAGGGGTGCGGTCAGTTGTGGGGTCACTGGACAGCGACCTGGAGAACAAGACCGCAGTGAATAAAGTTCTGCTCGAGAGGTGTGATGGGAATCGGAATGTTTTTCATGCTGGGGTGATGATGGCCATGCCTAAGAGCAGCAAGGAAGTGGAAGCCGTGAGGACCTCCCAAAGTTCAAGTCCGCCAAACGTCCTTCGGACATCTTCGGAAGGGACGGGTTCAAGTTCATCCTGCGTTTGCGAGCGCGTGAGGATTGCTCTGGCGGCCCTGAAAATCATGTGCGAGAGTGTGGCCCTTGAGCCGCATTTGCATCAGCTGCTTGCAGAAAAGTAATTTCAATTCATTCATAATTCTGTATTTAAATTATTTTTTTAATTCATTTAATTATTTTTAATATCTTTTGTTTATTGATAAGAAATTAATTTGGAGTTTATAATTGCAGGGATGCCAAAGGTCAGACTCCATTTATGCTGGCGGTATCCAGCCGGGCGTATCCAGCGGCGTTGCTGATTTTTGAGACAATCCAGAAGATTTTTAAGGAGAGACCCGGGGGGAATGCGGAGGTGCAGATGAAGATGGTCATGTACATGATCTATCCAGAGGGATCTTCTCCGGATGACTCACCACTTGATGTTCTTTGTTGCAATGATACCTGCAGCTTCACTTGGACTAGTGCGGAGTGCAAGTGCAATAATGCCCTTGTGATGGGAAATGAGTCCGCTAGAAATGAGCTTTTGGCCAAGCTTGTGGCACAGTACGAAACTTCAGGAACCATGGGAGGGGCCAGCTATCTAAGAAAACCTGCCGCTGATGATAATGGTCACTTTGAAAAGGACCTAATGATGGCGAAACAATTGGAGAAAGAATCTGGATTAATTGCTCCTGAGATGCTCAAAGATGAGCCAACTCCTTGCAAGGATCCTTTGTCCGTCTCCACCGACACACCACCCCTGCCGCCAGAGGTATTCATTCATTTTTCAGTCCCCTATTATTCTTCTTCCTAACTATAAAAGCATTAAATTATATATAGTCAGTTAATAACACACAGTAATTAATTTAAAACTTAGTTAATCCCATGACATTGACTACTTCCAGATGCACTTGAACATTTTCAAATGGCTGTCTGTGCCGGACCTACTGTCTTGCTCGCTCGTGCAGAAGAGCTGCTGGAATACCGCTGCACGAGATATTCTTAAGAAAGAGCGCGAGTGCTACATTAAAATAAAGTTGAACCCTGGAGATATCCACGCCCTGAATTGGGCCATGGCCACATCAAATTTGACGGATTGGACCAACGGCTTGGAAGTTCACTTGCTGCCTGAAAGTGAGGCAAGAATTCCACTGCCCCGGATTACAACTCCTCTCTTCCTCCCCACTACTGGCTGTTTGAAGTATTTGACCTTGCAGTTGGGGCGTGAGCGAGGTGAGGATGAGACTCTTCTCTTGCAAAACATCATTTCGTCTGCAAGTCATTCTATTGAGAAGCTAGATATTGAGGAATATGTCTTGAGCTTCATTACCGACTGTGATCAGAAGTTTCCCAAGCTGAAAGTCCTGCACGTTCACGAAAGGACCGGCTATCCGGATGATCCGGATTGTTACTCCGTCGTGGAGAAATTCATCTTGAAATGTGCCCCCAATATTCAAGAGGTGACGGGATGTTGGTGGTCCGCACCGACCGTGGACGAACATCCCGTGGATCCCAAGGTCATATCCAAAGTGAAGAGTCTGGATTTCCCTCATTTTTATGCAAGCGTACCAGAAAGTTTTGCCGATCTTTCTGGGCTTGCACGATTACATTTAGTAAATTTTGACAACGGTTTCCTCCCAGAGGCCATCCAATTCTCAATTATGCTCAAGAGTTTGAAAACCCTGGTGGAGCTTCGTATTGAAGCTCAAGCGCTCTACAACTTTATTACGAAGGCCCAGGGGGAGGTAAAGTTCCCGAATCTTTCTGAACTGTGGCTTCACGTTGATAGCCGTACACAATTGAGAACGGAATTGGCTGTTTGGACGGAGTGGAGGAAACGTTGTCCCCGCTTGGAAGAAGTTTTTCTTCGCTTTCACGGCTTAAGCGATGAAGAAGACCATGAGGATGAAGCAGTGGAAGAAGCGTACATTCCATTACCTTCCTGTTGCTCTGGAGATGATGAGAAGAGCCTCATCCCTCTCAAAATTAGTTTGGATTCCCACTGCACCCCCTTTGACCGATATTCGCAACAATACTTTGAGTTATTGAGCAAGGTCCATGGGGGGGTGAGCCAAGTGGAAATTTTTGATTTGAATGGTGTCTATTATTTGTCCCTGGACGCGACTTTGTGCGGGATCGACCTTGAGGAAGCGAAGTTGCTCGTTGGTGGTCTTGCTGCTGCTGGGAGAAGGGATGAAGCTTGGGATATTCCATCCATTGTACCCATACGGCCGTCTCTGTTCAATGCCAAAAGTGAGTAATAATTTGGTTGAATTAAGCAATAATTTTTGGCTGATTTGAAGGCTATTATGTGATGCGGAATTTGTGGACTATGCATTTAATGCTGTGTGTCCATTTTTTGTAGACTTGACAGAGGTGAAGGTGCATTTTCGCGGTGGTGAAGAATCCTTCGGTTCGAAGCCCCGTGTCAGCCAGAGTTGGAATGTGGAGATCACGGAAAACCTTCCAGTGCGTCATGTGCGTCATGTAAAGGTGACCTGTGAGGGGAAAGAGGAGTTTTTGCGTAGTAAGTCTAACAATATTAGTAACGGCATAAGTCCTAGCCCAGAGTTTTCTCCACTTCACCTTTCAACTATAAATATTTTTATTTCATTTTTAGAACTCAATGGCCTCCCGGTCTTTACAGCCTTGCTTCGTGCACAGTCCCATTCCAACCAAGCACCACTTGGTTAAAATTTAGTGAATCCAGGCAGGGTCAATTGGGAGACAAAATTAGATTTGCTTGAAACTTAAACAACTTGACTATCATGTCCTACTTTGGACACAAAAAGCAACTTTTGTGCAATCTGTTGTTGTTGGCACCAGCAAAGTGGATGAGGAGGGAACGTTGGATTTTTATCGCAGGCTGTCCTCATGGCAAAGTTTTTTTTTTCAATCCTAAAGTTGGAGTGTCAAGATGATCTGTGATTTTTTAAATATTATTGCCAATTATATCAAACTTAGTGAGTTCTATAAAGCTTGTTTCTGGTTAATTAATTGAACCGACAGGCAATTGTTTAGGTATAGTCAGTCAGAGGCTGAGTTATTTATTTTCCTTGCCATACCCTATGGTGGTTAGTTCCTTGATTTATTGTAGAGTTACTCTGTCTATATGCTTTTTGAAATTGCATTTAGACTGATATTGAAGGAGAAGATATAATGTAATCAAAGTCCAGGACTCGGGAATTGAAGAATCTCAATGAATAATTGAGGCATTTAGTAGTGGATTATTGTTGGAGGGTTTGGAATGAATCCCTGTGCCTGGCCTTAGTGATTGTTGCTATACTATCAAAAGTCTTGTCAACTTGCTGTAATAATAATAATAATTGTAGAAGAAGGTGGCCTTGATGGCGAAAATAAGTGATACAGAAATTATAATATGGAGTCAGAGTCAGTTGATGCATTCATTTCCCCAGGGGGCTGTTGAATTCACAAGTTTTATGAGAAAGAATAAAGTGAACAATAATGTGGGAAGAACTATGTAAATCTTGTATGAAATTGCATTGCTTGGTGAAATAGCGTTGGGCCGACGTTTTGAAATGGCCGAGAGCAGTTTAAACGTTGCCTTAACTCTGGAAACGTTTTCCAGCAGCGTGCATTGTCGGCAGAATCGTGTGAGCTGTGGACGTGGCTAGTTACCTCCAGATAACGCTCCAACATTTCAAGTGAATCCATTCAAGAAGAACTGTAATACTGACCAATTTAAATCTGGATCCTTCCATCCAGCCACAGCCAGGGCTGATAATAATTGACACCTTTGTAGCAGTATACGAACTATAATAATTAGCAATTAAATCGGAATCGAGCCTGTCAAGAATTTGAAGAAGATGGAACGATCTTCCATGGAAAGGGCCATGTCCACGGATCTCGTAAGTAAAAGCATGGAAATGATTCACTGGATTTTTGCTAACCATACCAACCGTTAATTTATGACCTTAACCTAGAAAGAAATGACCTTTCATGGATTACTTTATTTAGGTAATGGACATCGTTCTAGACTATCTGAAAGTAAGAGATCTCCTTAACTGCCGTTTAGTTTCCAAGTTCTGGAATAAGGGAGCATCGTCAAAGTTAAGAAAACGCTCGACGATGATCATGAAGATTTCAACGAAAAAAAAACTGACAGAACTTGAGAAATGTATGAAGCGAAACTCGGACTTTCCTTTCGCTGGACTGAGTTTGGCTGAGCCGTGGAAAATGACGACTGCTGGAGAAATGAATTTTTTCAAGAACAACGGGGAAAGATTCACAAGCCTTGCTTTGGATACATACCCGACGACAAGGCTTGAGGGTGTAGCTCCATTTATACATCATCTTCCTCGTCTGTCAGTTCTTCAATTGGGTCACCGTAGGCGTCTTCGGCCTGAGTTTTTGGATTCCGCTGATGGACCGGAAGATGGTAGAATTCTCAATTTACCATCCCTTCGTACTTTAAGGATTTCTTCTCATGGGAATGAAGGCGTTCTTCGGGACATTTTTACGGCAGTCCCCTCTTCGCCGAGGATAGAATGTCGTGCTAATGCTACGTATGAAGTTCTGAGAGTATTGAAAGAAACTGGGAAACTCCAAGCTGTAACTTTCTTGAGAGTACTACAAGATGACAAGGATTACAAAAATGACGACATGAGGGTGGATGATTCGTTGTTGAGTGAAACGCCTTCGTTGACCAAACTTGAGTTAGGTGCTGGTAACTACATCTCTAATAATGGTCTAATGAAATTACTGATTTCAAGTCGGGACACTCTGAAGTATTTGAGTTTGGATCGAATTTGCCCACCCCAGTTCTCATCGGAGTGTCCAGTACTCGCCAAGCTGACTACGCTCAGCCTGCGCAATGATTGCAAATATTGCGTGTTCAAAGGGAGACATGGCTACAAGTTTCCTGAACTAAAAGAGTTGAAACTTATTGCGGACGGCTTGTCGAGGTCGACTGCTACAGAGTGGTCGGACCGCTTGTTTACTGTCCCGAGATTGACAAAGATTGACTTAGATGGGAATGTTGATAAAAATGGAATTGAAAATCTAGCCTTTAGTTTCCCCAATGTCATTGAAATTGTGCTCGGAGACCGTTGTAGCGATTGTACAGGGTCATCGAATGGGAACCAAGGTTACATCTGGAGTGTCGTCAGAGAGTTCAAGTTTTTGGAGAAGCTTAAAATCTGGAACTTCCCTGTCACAAACGGGTACTACTACATAAACATGGACAGATTTCTCACGGGGATGTCCAGCTCTATTTGCAAGAATTTACGCGAACACGCTCAGCAGAATCTCATTGACTCACCATTTAATGAAATCTTACGGAAAACTCCAAGTATTCTACAGCTGAAAAGTAAGCTCGAAAACGAAATCTGTTGGTTTATTGTTAAGTGACATATGAGGGGAAATATTTTTCGTTGATTCCAGATCTGAAAGAACTGGTTGTATGCGTAAAGCTTGAACCTGGACTAGACCAGCTCTGCGATAACCCTCCATTCATTTCCAAGGTTTCATTGTGGTACGCACTGGACATGATGCCAAGTCTGGAAGCGAGATTTGTGTACGAGCATAGTTCACCGTCAAAGCGTTTTCAAGAGCAAAATAGAGACAGAGCAGGTTAGTTTAAGACATTCATCCCTTATTATAATCCATATATGCAAAATCCTAAGAGGAGATCAGTTTATAATTTAATTCTCTTTGTTTTTTTTCTTGTAGTCACAACGTTGAAGGCAGCTTTCAAGCATGTCAAGCCTTATGTCGAATTGGAACCTTTCTTCTACTAACCCAACCAGCCGTGTGCATGCTATATAGTTAACGTGCAAACCGCAACAAGATTTACATGTAGCACTAATTTTAATCCATTTTGAAACTAGAGACTTTTGAGCAATTAATAAATAATCTCGCTCAAATATCCGCTATTTGTTCTCCTGCAAAGACACTATAATTATCTGTGAACAATAGTAAAGTAGGACGAGAAAATCTCTTCACCAGGTTCAATATCTCTGACAGCAACAAGCGGAACCAGTCGTAGTCCACTTGACCTGTGGGCAACATCGTACCAAACGTTTGGCAAATACTTCCATAATTCCAACGGCAACGATGATGATGATGATGGAAAGTGGACATTTTTGGAGGGTAGAGGGACAAGACATTCTTGATAGATCACATTATGGCCGTCACACTTGTCCGCATTGTTTACATACTGTCCAATGTTCATGGGATTGATGGGGAGCGCGGTCATCCATGTCAGGTCACAGCAGGGATGGTCCCAACCGAATCTATCTCGAGCGGCGCAGGATTTGAAGATTGACTTTGAGAGTCTTCGGTCGTTCCCGTCTACGAGGACGCCATCTTGGCAACGGAGAATGTATTGATTTTTTATTGATGCCAACAGTAGCGGTTCTGATGGCAGATATAACGTTCCCGGGTACAGTGCTGCCAAAACCAAACGTTGCGTTTTGCTCGTTAGTGTCGCCATTTTTATATCGGAACCACCGCCATTTTTGCGCCAAAACCGCCGCAATTTTTATACCAAAACCATCGCCATCATCAGATTGACAAACAAACTCACCAACAACACTCCCAGCAGCAACTTTCCCCCTTCGAACAAAGACTCCGAT
>JAQIWI010003099.1:0-10773 GCA_034698825.1 Deuterosminthurus bicinctus
CTTTCCATGTCTAGAATCTGGTAAACTTGTTCACGAAGTTCGTGGTTATGGGGCATCATGAGCGCTAGAAGTGACTGTGGTCAATTTATAAATGGTTTTGCAAATGTCCTAAGTTAATTTTGTGTTTAATTTGACTACCTTTTTCAGGTGTGCAAGCATGCTGATGGTGGCGGAGGTGCGGCCACTGGGATTTTCCATTTCGTCAGCTACTATTTCCCAAACTACGTCCTTGATCTTGCCTTTAGTGTCAGTATCTAGTCTGCAAAATGATCAAAGCATCACCAAATACTCGAGTACAAAACCGATTCAGAACTAATCTGTCCATTTCAAGTTGCAAGTTCTTACGCATTATCTTCAGTCCTTTTCAGCCTAAAGCAACGATTGATGGCGGTCTCGTGCGCCACATGAAGATTCGTGAAGGCAGCCATGACGTTCGTGTATTCATCATGAGGTATTCTCTTCTTATTCGGAGTTTTGGATGACAATTTAACGTGAGATTTAGAATACTCAGTGGATTCCGTACTGAGTCTGGCCTCGTCGACCTCATCTTCCTCTTCGACTCTGCTTGTAGAACGTCGAGCTCGTGACTTGTTGCCCCCACCGAGGAAGAGATTAGTCGTTGTTTGACGGATTTGAAGCTTGCTGTGTGTCGATATTCCCCTTGGACTCAGCGTGGGACAATCAGGACAATATTCCTGGTCCTTGTTTGCTCTCTGGCTAGGTGAGATTACGAACGTAAGTCGTTAATTGACTAGATTTATTTGCAGTTTATTTTTTGCTTACGTCAATGATTTTAATTTGTTTTTGAATTCCAGCCGAATACGAACTATTGTGGCTTCTGTGTGGGGAATCTCTTCGTTCTCATCGAACGTGAGAAGGAGATAAGATAGTTCGAAACTATACTATCTGCATGACTTTCATGCGTCTCACCATTTCATTGTGGGATCTTACTATGTGCCAAAGGCCATCTGGGATGGAAGTGCAACAAAAGTTTTCTTTTGGTAGAATGACACGTATAGTAAGAATAGTCCTCCTACACTCCATTGTTCAGTGAATATATATGCAGTTTGTTGAGAGTTTGATTTATTTGCTCCATTCTTGGAAATGCTGCGGCGACGTCGGCGGAGCGTAGTGATACTTTACATAATAGTCATCTCAACTACCTTATTATTTTTCTTATTAGGTCGGATGTATTTAACAAGCTAGCCTAAAGATTCTACAGACCCAATTATTATTCTCATTGCACCTCGAGAGTTGCCTATAAATCCCGCAGAACTAATTCCAAGGTCTACAGTTAATACAGTAGCGAATACTATTGTGGAAGAAATATCCCAAGAACCTCTACCTCGTCCTCTTGTGCCTATTAGAAAAGGTTACGATGAATTCGAGTGGCCTCACCGACTTGGTTCTGGCGTTGGAAAGGAATTCCAAAGTAGACCGACTCCGTGGCAGGTCCGATGGAATCGCTCTGTGGCTACGCGAAGCGTATCTTCTGGGTAAGCTAGTACATTAATTGAATTTCGTTTAATTGCTTTACAGCTTTAATCGATTTTTTTTTATTTTGCGTCATTTCAGAAATGTAAAAAAGATACTTTTGTACGACACATTTAACTAGTGGCAATTCAACGGCCAGTTGGACTGTCCATTGGCCCCCAGTTACATTGTCAGATGAAGGACAACGATAGGGACGAAGAATGGGAGACTTTGGCAGCGGATATTGACGCTTCAATATTTTTCAGAGACTTTGCTCATACGGAAGAGGTGACAAAACAGTTGGCTACCTCACCGATTGTCACTGGAATGTATTTTACTTTGGAATCTCCACTCGCTGGAACTGTACCGTGGAACTGTGCCGCTAAATCCCGTAAGAGTCTTCTTTGCATCCTACTGGAGAGGAGCTGACATATATACTCCTTATAGCCGCTGGGTTTCATTTAACCCCAACGTCACTTACAAGCGTCCAGGTAACTATTTAACTTGTAGTACGCATTTGGTTTGGTTCCTAATTGAACCTTTTCTAGAAAAGAATTACGCGGAAGGTCGAACTAAACTGGCCGCCATTGTCGTTCCAAGCTGTCAAACATCAAACAATCGCATCAACTATGTTAGAGAACTGCAAAAATACATTAAAGTGGACGTCTATGGAAGTTGTGGCACCTTCTCATGTCCCTTTGACTGTTTTGACAAACTCAAGGCCGAATACAAGTTTTACCTCGCACTTGAAAATTCCAATTGTAGGGATTACATCACAGAGAAGTTCTACTACAGTGCCTTACAGTAAGTACCACAACGATACCACAAGTGTTTCATAGTCTTTAATCCCGGTACTTGATTACCAGACACGACATGGTGCCAGTAGTGATGGGAGCTCACCCAGAAGATTATGCCGCAGTTGCTCCACCTCACTCGTACATTCACGTGGAGCAATTCTCATCCATCAAGGCCCTTGCAGACTACTTGAAATTGCTCCATAGCAACGACACCCTCTACAACGCATGTTTCGGATGGAAAGGCTCGGGAGATTTCAGCCCAATGCACTTCCTATGCGAAGCATGTGCCTTTGTTCACGCTCAGACTCATCCTGACTTCAAGTATGAGCTACCAGATAGCCAGCAGAGTTTCTTGAATCCAGAGGAAATCTATAATGACGTTAAATTTGACTGGGAATCTGGAAATCAAATGCTCTGTCTTCCTGATAATGAATGGTATTGGAATCCTGTGGCTTGAAAAAGACCTTCCAGCCAACCTGACACTGGATTTTCGAACCAGAAAAGATTGTTCATTCCAAATCTGTACTACTCCAACTGATTCTCCGATGTTTTGGGCTCAGGTATTTCAGACGCGATCCATTAACAAAATATTTAACATGATCGATCAAAAATGATGAACTTTTAGTCCTAAAGTTGTTCAGATGATAGATGTAATTGCTGAGCTAAAAGCGAAAGACCAGAAGCTGGAGAAGGACTTGAAGGAACACTGCATTAGAATCTCAGACTGGCTCAGAAACATGCGGACCGGTGATTTTTGTGTTATCTGTGGGGGAGGGGTCTCTGTAGTTATTCTGGACTTAGTGCTTAACAGAGTGATTAATGAAAAAATTGGAGAAATCTCATGGATACTGTTTTTGGAAATAAAACACAATCTGTCTCCAATAAAAAACTGGCGATAAAGACTTGTCTGCTTCAGTAACCAGTTAACTCCGTTATATTTGTATTAACTGGATGGTACATTTTTCATTTTGTGAATTTGTGAACTCAACGGCTTTCATATACATTGTCATCCACAGTTTTCTCCGAATCGGAATTATTGCTCCGAGATGTCAGCCACACTGAAACTTCCAAATAAATTCTTCCCATCGGTCTGCGCACTTGCATTGGCTGTTGCGATGCCATGCCTGCATATTCTGGCATACTGTGCAATATTTTCTCACAAATCGTACATAGTAGACCGGAAGAACTGCAGGTGCTCTTGTTGGGATACTGTATTCAAAGGTTATTTTGCTAGAATCTTTTTATAACTTAGCAGCATTTCTTCCATGACCCCTTTTTTATCAGGTCCGTATGAAAATAATACCGCACGCTACAAGCACATCTACTTCAACGCCACTTCGAATACTACAAAAATCTGGATATTAACGTGCTTAGGAGTAGTCGCCTTTTTTGAGTGCGTCCGATCCATATTCATGTTATTAGTAAGGCAGAATTTGCGAATTTCGATGGCATTGCTTTTTTCAATATCGCTTAACTCACATTGCTTCGCCTGGTGGGTGCACTTTAACTATTGGAATGATGATTTCTACCATCCTGTAAACGTGAACCACCAAGCATTCTGCACCGTGACTAAAATAATTTGTTCCACACTGCTCTTCCGAGGAATCGACAAAAGAAAAGCTCTGGAGACATCGAATCTACTAGTCATCGCTAGCATTTCGTCTTTTCATATCGTCTGCAATGGCAGGGGTGAATTTGCACACAATGTGCTTCGAAACGGCAAGTCTTTACAGGTAAACCTTCTCATAGCCCCATTGATGATTATTGGTTTCCTTAAATTACCATTAATTTTGTAGGTGCTGAGGGATATGGCGCTCATGTCAACAGACCTCCTGAATCTTGTCGTGACGCTCTTTGAGCTCCGGTCTACGAGCAAACAATGTGGTGTTGGGAGTGTAACCTCAAAGCGTCATAACTTTCTCATTATTTTCATTGTAATCGTGGTGATGTATTTGGAAAATTTAGCTATGATTTAGCTCAAACTTGCTACATTGAGTGCGCTTTGAGTCCGCAATTTGTTGTGATATTTAAGCACTGATTTAAGCCCACACAAAATCCTAGAAGCCAACTCGCTCACCTCCAACTTCCAATAGCTCAGCAAACTCAAAACTAAATTCGTCGTTCGACTCGCACAATCCACATCCACACTACTCACGATGATACTCGCGTTCCCAATGGCAAATAATACTTTGAAGAATTCCAGCACGCAGAGCCGGGCCTTCCAGACTGGTCATTCAACAATTACGTCATCATCAGCATGGCATGGGTGAGTCCTCGGAGCCTCCCGTTTATCGTATATTAGCGTACATACTAAAAAAATGGGTGGGTGGGTCAGAAAATTTTGATTTTTTGATGACGTCATTTTTGAATGATCTCGAGGAGGGTGAAGAAATTGAAACCTGTTCCAGGTTAGTGAAAAGGTCCGCCATGTGATCGGGACGGATCAGGTGCCTGGAGAGGCCGGAGAGAGCCACAGAAGCGAGGTGAGCGATCTCGGGGTCGGGATCGTAGCTCTCAACATAGCACAACATGGAACTCTGGAGCAGTTGGCACAAGATAGAAATCACATAATAATATCAACTTTGTTCTGCATTGTGTGAATTAGAGTGGTAGAGTAAAGGAATGCGTATATAATTAAAAAGAAAATGAACGATGGTAATGTGAGATGTGAGATGCCTGTAACTCTATAAGAACACAACACAAATGAGCTTATTATAACACAAATAGCACGAAGTGGGAGTTATAGCATAGCTCATTAAAATTTAGAGTTTCACTTCGATTTTCGAAAATATTTAAAAGGACAGAGGAAAATCGAAGTAATAGAAGTGGTTTTGTGTTTTTTGTGTTTTTGTGTTCTACCACTTCGATTTTCCTCTGTCCTTTTAAATATTTTCGAAAATCGATGTGCAACTCTAAATTTTAATGAGCTATAACTCCCACTTCGTGCTATTTGATGCCTGTAACTCATTGGTTTAAGAGAATAATAACTTTCGTAACATTTGATATGGACAAGGTGCGACCATCAGACTTACAGCTTGTCAGCAGTGTCCTCCTCAGGTATGAGTAACTTGATATAACGACTAAAGATAGGTCGAAGGGTCGGTGGAGGTTTCTTGCAAATTTTATGGAACACTTTTCGACCTTCTAGAATTACTCCACCGATAATCCCGATTCTCTCCAGAGATTTTCGGAACCCTTGAAACCTCTCCAGGTCTTCCAACAACGTCTGTAATACATTAGAAACGAGTTGTCTTAATTACTGGAAAATAGCCAGCGGAAGCGGAAATCATACGTACCTCAGGCCAGAGCTCATTGGAAGTCCAAAACAGAACTTCTCCGTAAGCTTTCGCGATCACAGTTTGTGAATCCCGAACACCGACACGATGTCGTAGCAGCCAGGCTCCAGTGGCCCGCAGGCCAGCTTCATGGAGGCGATACTCAAGCTCGAGAAAATCATCAAATTTCTTTCTCTCACTTTCAATAGTCATTCGTATGATCGCAGGTCGGTAAAGGCTAATGAAAAAGTTTTCCATATCTACTTTCATGTTATCTACTAGCTGCAAAAGAGCCTGGAATAGGAGCACAGGCTTCCTGATATGTCAAACATCGTCAACTTCTTTGTCACGGGATGGGCAACTAAGTTGACCCAGCTTAGAGCTTATAAAATAGCATCCATTGGCTACTTGAATGTTTTTGTAACTGGAGAAATGTCCTATCACATATTGTTAGATTGTCTAGAAGCTCAGCAGTCAGTCCCAATGTTTTCGCGTCTGCAGCTGAAAAGAGCTTCCTTCAGTTAGTGTGAACTTCTTTTTATGCGATTCCATGAATAAATAAATGGCAGCCTTGTTAATTTCTACTGTGAAGCAATACTAGTTGTCATCGTTATGTTCTCTTGGCCTTCACCCTTGGATTTTGAGGTACTGACTGATTTTCTACGTTAGTAACCATGCAGTCTCGTTTGGATGTTGCTGGAGAAAGCTGAAGAATTTCTATTATGGATTGTATTAATAAGTTGAATCAAGTTATTGTCTTTCACTTTTAAAATTTAATTAAATTTACAAAATCTTACCGTTGGACAAGTCCAAAAGCACGGTGGTAGCATCCAAATAATGAACATTTAATTTGATTTAATAGTCCCTCACCGGATGGATCGGCCTTGAAATATGCGGATTATCCGGCTGTTTATGAAGCTGACCAAATGTTGCCGTAGAAGATCAAACAAATACGAGGCCCCCACAAAATCCGAATAAAAATCGCATTATAACTCCATGCTAAAAGACGCATATTTGAGTTGAATTATATGCCAAGACCCAATAAGCATCATATTTCCCCCTCACGTCACAAAATGCTTGTACCCTTCTGGCTCGACTGTCCACATATCGGTGAGTCGATCTAAATTGCCCTTCAAAGTCGCAGTCATGCCATCAATCTTGCTTAAGCAGTGGGAGGACAAAGCTTTGTTTTGCAAATAAATCAGTATTCGAATAAAGAAGTTAGTAAATCAAGTGCCTTCTGGTCAATGGACTGATTACAATTCGATCATTGTACGTAGTCAAAATATTTACCCGAAATGCAAACAAGAATAACAAAATCGGTCGTACTTTGGAAAGGTCATTAAAAGTGTCATGCTTGCAAGTGCCGCAAGTTATGTTTCCTTATGTGTTGATATTTTAAATTTCAACATTGCCAAGTTCAGTGGAATGAAAGTTTTGTTGCCCCATTATATAATTTGAGTAGATGCTTGTCGCTTGCCAGCAGTCCCAGCGTTTACATGTGAGCCAACCAAGCTTTCTGAGTGTTGTAGATGTGATTGACTCAGAAACTGTGCGGTAAAGTTTTGCCTGCCACTGGCAGTGCTCGTTGCGTGGCCTACTCTCTGGTTGAACAGGAGTTCCATATAAATTTCAATGTGATTCAACTGAGTTTTCAGCTCTGTGGACATGCTTTGTGGGGTATTAATTACCAAGGTTCAACAAATTCACAAATTGATCCTAAATAGAATCCACCAAGATTTGGCAGTGAAAAATTTGAACTCGAGTTAGACTTGACAAATCTTTGTTCTTCAAAGTTAAATCTTTTAAAAAAATCATCATTGATTCATTGCAGTACGGGAGAGGAGCACCTTTACCTACCACAGATTCCCTCTTTATCACGTCATTTTTAGCGGCGACGGGTAGTGCAGCTGTCAAATGCTAAGCCGCACGTAATGGCTTTGACAATGTGCCAAATAGAGACGATCAAAACTACGTGATTTTTAACACATCGCCATGCACCCCCGCCGCTGAATGGCCACACGACAGCAACAACTAAACTTGACAAGATTGTACACATCATGTATCCAATGCGTTCATCCTACCCCATAATGCAAACTGGCCACCTTCCTCAAGAACTTCTATGGCCTAAAAAAATAATTAGACAACTCAAAACTAATATGTGATCCACAAAACGAATGGGTCTTAAACTGAGTAGGGGAAAATTAGTATTATGTGCATGCAAGAGACCGTTGAAGCCACTTGTGGAAACGTAAAATGTCTGCTACTATGACACAAGTCAACTAATTTTCTGAGCTTGTATTCTTTATTACATGAATTTTAATTTAGAAGTCCTGGAACAGGAGGGAACATGCAACCATGAGCCCAATTATGAGCATGGCACCGTGTAAGGATTAAAGATTGTGAACCTTTCCAAGATTAAGTTGTCCCACAACATTGGTGGACTCAACTGTCAATCGAAATCTATATTTCGTTTTTAGTTGCTTGGTAAGAGACTATTTATTATTTATTAAAAATCTTGTTATATTATTTGTGTCATCTTGACATGACACAGGAAAACCCGTATATCATTGAAATGCCACTGTAAAACAACTTTTCATTTCATTTTCAGATAGACGAGGCATTTGCATGTGATTGACACTTTTCGAAAGGACGTGGAAGCAATAGGCAAAAGGATGGGCTTCCTTGTAGCCTTGTAGGCCTTGAAGTAGATGCTTGTCGCTTGCCAGTATTGCCAGCGTTTTACATGTGAGTCAGCCAAGCTTTGTAGTAGTTGTGATTGATTCAGAAGCTGCACGGAAAAGTTATGCCTGTCACTGGTAGTGCTCGTTGCGTGGTTTCAGCTCTGTGAACATGCTTTGTAGGCCATTAATTACCGAGGTTCAATAAATTCACAAATTGATCCTAAACAGCATTGACCAAGATTTGACAGTGAAAATTTTTAACTCGAATTAGACTTGACAAAGTTTTGTTCAAGTTTGTTTGTGACGAAGTTAAAGCTTTTTTCAAAAAATTGTACACGATTAATTTTCAATTATCATTGATTCATTGCAGTGAATTTTACGGGAGAGGTGCAGGTGCACCTTTGCCACAGATTCCCTCTCCTTCACATCATCTTTAGCCTCGAGCCACAGTGCAGCTCAAAATTCATTGGCACTGATCATGTGCCAACTAGAGATGATGAAAACTCCATGCACCCCCACCGCTGAATGGTCAAATGGAAGCAACAACTAAACTTGACAAGATTATACAGATTATGGAGCCACAATGTTCATCCCACCCCATAGTGAAAACTGGCCATCTTCCTCAAGAACTTCTGGGCTGAAAAACTAATTAGACAACTCAAAACTACTGTAATCCGAAAACCGAATGATTTTTGAAGTGACCAGAGGAAAATTATTGGTCCCAAGTCTGCTGTGCACGCAAGAGACAGTTGAGACCACTTGTGGAAATTTAAAACTCTTGCTAGTATTACACAACAACTTTTCTTATTTTCTTAGCTTAAGACCTTTACTGTATAATTTTTAATGTAGAAGTCCTGGACGAGACGAGGAAGGAATATGCAATTATGAGCCCATTCATCAGACTTAGAAGTCTTCTGGCGAGCATGGCACCGTGCAACGATTTAAGAGTGTCAGTCCTTTCAAGATAAGTTGTCACACACAACATTGGTGGACTCAAATTTCAATGGAGATGTACAACTCGGTTGTAGTTGCTTAGTTTGAAATTATTGATTATTTATTTAAAATCTTATTGTATTATTTGTGTCATCTTGACATGACGCACATAAATCTGTAATTCATTGAAATGTAATCCAACTTTCATTTTCATAGATAGACAAGGCATTTGCATGCCATTGAAACTTTTCGAGAGGACGTGAAAGCTATGGGCAAAAAGATGGCCTTAATCTTTGAAAAAAAATTCTGCAGCTTATCCGTCGGGTAACGTAAATAAATTGTTGCAGAAAATCCAGTGGACTTTGTGTCATCTTGACATGACGCATAATAATCTGTGTGTCGTTAAATTTTCACTGTAATGAACTTTTCATATGATTTTCACAGATAGGCGAGGCATTTGCATGTCAAGTTGCAAATTCTTCGGGAAGATGTTGATGGTACAAGTCAGTTGTGCTGGACTATGACAGAAGAAGATTCATTCGACTTTTTCCACTGTTGTACATCAAATCAACAAACAATTTTCTTTTACTACGAGATTTTATGCTCGCCCACAGTGTGTGTGTGCAGTTTCAGCAGGCTGGTTGCAATCGCTGGCTACTTGTGCAGTGAGTTAAGAGTAACATTCATGTTGACGTTTGTAACGCCTTTAGTATAGCACTGTAGTGGTGACATTCATAACACGCTAGCATTAGTGTTTACAACCTTAACTGACAGAGGTGATGACGTCACACTTGTGTGTGTCCTGCTCATTTTATTTAAGTATAAAGAAGCTGTCCAGTATTTCAGCATGCATTTAATTCTAGCATCATAAGCATCGTTTCTTTAGTCTGTTGGGTAGTTAGTAAAAAAATTCTCTCTCACGTATTTTTTCAATTTAGAATAAAATCTACTAATTTATGGTACGACTTTTATGAAATTAGTTTGAATTTTTAGAAATCCTGGAAGAGAAGGAAGTGGGTCCATTTGGTTGTTCCATCTGACTTGCGAGTGCTATCGCGAGTAGGACAACGTGTGAGGATATTAGCTTGTCAGTCCATCCAAGAAAGTTGTCACATTTCATTGATGTAGTCGGATGCCAATTGCCACATAGGACTCACACAACGGATGACTCATTCGTAGTAGCTCAATACGAGATGCTAAGTAAACTTTTTATTTTTATTTGGAATCTATTTAGAATCCTGTGTCATCTTTACATGGCTTGTGTAAGTCAAGATACAGTTGGATTCATTTTAATGAAATTTCTTTTTCCCAGAGAGGAGAGGCATAAGCGTGTCAAGGTGAAAGTTGTTGCAAGTATTCTGAGTGATTTGCACATGATGACGGTGCTGGACGATGATGGCAAGGATTAATTTGAATTTTGCAGTGCAATAATTTATCGAATGAACTTTTAAGCGTAATGAAGTTCTTGTGTTTTGCAGATATTTCCCCTTTGAAGACTAGAACGGTGAAGCTTGATCGTTGAAATGTGTCCTTTGCGTCGAGTCACCGTGGTCAAGGGGCTAGAGCCTCCGCTGAACAGGCCACATTGAGGGTTCAATTCCCTGACTCGAC